>DF357401.1:66785-85102 GCA_000787875.1 Solanum virginianum | reverse complement strand
GATAGAAATAAATTATTTCCGATCAAAACAATCAATCCCTAACTATCTTCATTTTCATAACATCAACTATGGCTATCAGCATATTATCAATTACCACACATTCACTAGTTGGTACGATCAAGTATCAACTTGTAACACTTATCAATTTGATCATTATTACTAATTGTTAGTATTAGATCTCAGTCACTATAAAATTAATTATGTTTACCATTATAACTATCACTATCGCCATTACGAAATACTAGTATCAATAATTATCACGATTATTGTAAATTATTTTCACGTCACTAACGAACATGAAAAAAATATATATTAAAAAGTGATTTTATTTTATTATTTTTTAATATTTAATTAATTCTAATAAACTCCTACTAATTTATAAATATAAAATCATAATTCACACCATTTTCAATTCCAATTTTGTCAGGGCTCATTGTTGTAGATCTCGGAGAAACGACGCCGAAGATGACCAGTCCAGCTGCAGCCGGTAACGGACTCTTCAAGTTCCTCCGGCCAAAATTGCGACCACAGTCCACCGACATCCAGGCCGCCGCTGGATGGGGTGTTGCCGCCACTACCACCGCCCTCTGGATTGTTCAGGTAACTTTTCTTCATTTCGATGATTTAGGAATCCATCCGACTTATCCAGTTTTGATTTCGTGTTTTCCCTGATTATTTATGCAGGTCACTTTTCTTCTTTTCGATGATTTAGGAATCCGACTTATTCCAGTTTTGATTTCGTGTTTTCCCTGTTTATTTATCTAATCTGATGCCATTTGAATTGAGAGTCTAATCGCTGATCAGGTAATGAATTAGCTGAGTAATTCTTTAGTAGATCATATAATCCTTAGCCAGAATGAGTGAAGGAATTGAATTTAGCGGGTGCAGTGTACTATTGCATCTACTAGTAATTTTTTTGTTTTGATAACCGGAGTGTCCAGACCAGTTTGTATGTACTTGACTAGTTCCGCACGATATCTTACTCCTCCACCTAGCAATAGGTACCAGGTAACTTCGTCAGCTAGAACATATGGGAAGATATCAGTTATCACCCAGTATTTGTCTTTATTGGAATTTGAACCTGAGACCTCATGGTGTTCATCCCACTTCATTGACCACTAGGTGCATCTACTAGTATTTTGTTGGATTTTTTATGAACTTGGTAGTAGTTTGATTTTATATATATATATATGGTTCAATCTAGAGTATGTGTTGTCTAAATACTACATTTGCCCATGTCCTAGGCTGATGCTATCATCATGATTTTATTTTGAACTTCTCCTTTTTAGTGGAACTAGAACATAAGTTCACTAGTTAAATTTAAGGACTTTTTTCATACTTTTGCAATGGTTCTTCCCTGTGATATTGTTGCTGGCTTTCATGATTTTGTTTGGAGTTCTTGATACCAAATAGGCCAAACTTCAGTAACATATTCCTAAAGAAGCTATCCGGCTGTGTCAACATATCATTGCAGCTAGTTGAGGGAAACGGGAGGGGGAGGGGGGGGGGGGATGGATGAGTTCGAAGGGAAGGGAAAGAGAGAATGCAAGTAATATATAGCTGTAATCCTGCTTTCTCTTCAGGATTATACCATCTTTTCTTTAGTTTCATTATTCCTCAGTTGTTATCCACCTTGACTTGTTCATCTTGAAGCATTTTGTTTACAGGGTGAGGCTTCTTTGTTTATAGAACTAGATGGATATGGTCTTAATGATAGAGGAATATAAGTATATTAACTATATTTCTTAGTTCAGAACAAGTTCATTGGGCATATTTCGCTATTTAATTCTTTTGAAATTACTAACGTATATTTCGCTATTTAATTCTGTTTTTCTTTTAACCGAGATATCCTCGAGGGTCAGTGGTGCATGGTACAAAACTCTGTGTATAATGAGCCCTCTGCTCTATCCTTCTCTTCTCTACTTAAATGCTAGACTTTGTTTGTGCCACCATCCAGACCTGTGATGTGCGGTAATCTACATATTATGCCTCGCCTATGCTCTTACCATCAGGTCAAGTCCCTAGGACTAATTCACTAGTTTTTTTTTTTTTTTTTTTTTTTTTTTTTTTTTTTTTTTTTTTTTTTTTTTTTTTTTTTTAAATAATTGTGGTGTCTAAGCCAACTTTTGCTCATCTCGACTAATTTTACAGGATACCCGCTTTCTCCCAGACTCCCACCTCCTAGACTTGGACAAATGGAAAGAAATTTCCTAGTAATTGAAAACTAATTCAAAATTAGATATATTTATTCATTTCTTTTTTAAAATTATTTATTTTTATATACTTCTCTTAATTGGTTTTTTGATATGCAAAGCATATTTTTCTGAAACTATTTGAATTCAAATTTTTAATTATAGATAATAGGTGTTTATTCAGTTATCTTAAACTTAGACCCTGAATGGTCTTCTAAAGATCTAACCACATGTATTACTGCAACTCAAAAGCTTGGTGAGCTGAGAGCCTCAAGCTCAGGTTGACACCCAAGGCCTAATGTTATGATGATGGACGAGGAGCATCTCATGTCAAGCATCTTATCTGCCTTTTTTTAGTTGTCGTGGTTGGTGATGTTCATAGTAATTATGAATAAGTGTCGGATCACTATCAGGTTGAATTGAAAATCAAAGCATTAAGGATTGCAAACTATTCCAATTAGGTATATGCTATTGCAAATTGCTAATCTAATAATGATCACCATCTTGTTCAACATTGCTTCAGTCACTTCGTTTTCGTTTGCAGGTGTTTTGGCCATTTGTTTTCCTGTATATCTGTTTTCCTTCTGAAATTTGCTTTCGGTGATGACATTGGTTTCATATTTTTAATTATGACCATGTTATCAACTTAGGTATAACATTAAAGTTGCATGTTCAGCTTATGTGCAATATATTGCTATTAGCCATGACTGTTTTATGTGGCTGCTCTTCGATATTATGTGGCAGCTATTTGATATTAGATGAATCTGTGGGACATCTGTTGGAGCAACTTTTTCATTTCTCATGTATAAACTATAGTTATAGAGCAAAGAAATTTTAATTAGGTATTTGGTGTTCTTTTTCACTTATATGGACTTCTTGACTAATCTTTAGGTTATGCCAACTCAGTTCTACTTAGAAAACCTTGTTGCTTACCTGCTATATCCCCGTGTACTTGCACAGCTCGGCTCATTTTCCAAGCCCTGCTTCTTCCTTCCCCATGCTTCTGCTTTCGATATATAAACTTGATTTTACGGTGGTATATGAATCTAAAAATGACATCTCTGACCGTATTATGTTATTTTTCGTATCTAAACAGCCATGGGACTGGTTGAGGAAGACATTTATTGAGAAACCAGAAGAGAAGTGAACAAAAATGTTGAAGAAACTGGTTGGGCAGAGTTAAATTGAATAATGTATTTTGTATTTCGTCGTTTTTGTGATAGTAAAAAATATAAATCAGGGAAGTTTTGAGTATGTTAATGAGGAGAGTGCTTCCGAAACGAGAGAAAGACTTGAGAAATCCCTGGGTGATGAAGTTACACACCTAATAAGAGCGGTTTAAGCTGTGTTTGGATGATTTAAAATGCTTCATTTTAAAAATGATTTCAGAAATTGTGTGCGACTGTGTTTTAAAGAAGGCATCTTAAATTAGTTCCATCTTAAGTTTTATCGATGGAGAATATATTTATCACATACTTTAGTATACATTCTACCCTCTTCAGACTCTACTTGTGGGATTCTACTGGTATGTTGTTGTTTGTTGTTTACACTTTAATATACATTGTGTTGATTTTTCACCATATAAGTACAATATATTTTAAAACACTTGTAAGTTGTAATGCATTTATATTGGGGAAAATGCACAAGTACCCCCCAAATTATAACTAAAATTTCAGAGCCATACTTAAACTTTAACTTGGTCCTCTTACCTTTCTGAACTTATTTTTTTCGTAATTTAATGTCTGTCCTCAGTTCGGATTGCAGTGGCATGTGGGGTCTGCGTGCGTATTACACACAAAAATTTAGGCGTGTGGTTAAGGATAAATAAGGTGCATTAATTACGAAAAAAGTAGGTTCAGGGGATAATAGGACCAAATAAAAGTTTAAGTATATCTCTGGGATTTTGGTTATTGTATAGGGGGTAGTTGTGCATTTTAAATTACAATTTTTAATAACTCAAAATATTTATCTGAAGTTTGCTTATAAAAAAATAACACACAAATTTAAAAATAATAATTATTTTATATCTCCAAATTTTATTATATGATTTGATGTATTAATTTTAGGGATATGTTTGAGCTAAAAAAATGTCAGTGTATTTTTAGATCAAAAAAATTAGTGGAGAAAATTTGAGAGCGATATGTCATGACCCGCTAATTGATTTTAGGTAAGAAATTTCGATCTACTAGTTCATTTTCTTTCAAAACGTGATTAAAATGCTTATATTGCATACACATATAAAGAAATAAAAAATAGTACTTATTTTTTCAATTGTGCAATATTTGTGCAAAGTGTGTTCATGCAAGTGGGGCAAGTCTTTAATATATTGTTACACCAACTGTATTCATTTAGATGATTTTTTTATTTTATTATAGAGATTATTCAAAATATTACTTTACCAAAATTAATAACCAAAATTTTAAAGACACACGTAAACTTTTACTTGATTCTCTTACCCCTCCTGAACTTATTTTTTTCGTAATTTAATGCCCTTCTTTGCCTATGTGGCATGTGGGGTTCGCATATATACTACACATAATATAATTTAGCTGGTTAGGCATTTTAAGTAGACAAATAGGGGTATTTAATTACGAAAAAATAAGTTCAGGGAGGTAATATGACTACGTTAAAGTTTAAGTATGTCTCTGGAATTTTGGTTCTAGTTTGGGGGTACTTGTGCATTTTTCCTTTATATTGCATGCAAAACTACTTTTAATATAAATGCAAATTTATCGAAATATTGCTATAAATGGAAGTTAATAAAAAGTATCACTGAAATAAATATAACTATTTATTGAAAAGTACATGACTAAGTAATTTTATTTAAATAAAATCATTACTTACATTACTTTAATGTGGTTATAGATAAAAATAAAATAAAAAAAAAAGAAGTGTGTTCGAAAATATTTTGATCTCATGAATTAATTAGGTATCAATGCAAAATTTGATGGGTTAAAATAGACTAAGCTAATAACTACTTTTAATATAAATGCAAATTTTATCGAAGTATTGCTATAAATGGAAGTTAATAAAAAGTATCATTAAAATAAATATAATAATTTATTAAAAAATACATGCCTAAGTAATTCTATTTAAATGAAATTATTACTTACATTACTTTAGTGTAGTTATAGATAATATATTAAATAAAAAAAATGTGTTTTCGAAAATATTTTGATCTCATGAATTTTAATTAGGTACCAATGCAAAATTTGATGAGTTAAAATGGATTAAGCTAATAAAAATGAACGGGTCAATAATTAATTCATACTCGAGCAAGTTAAATGAATTATTATGATTTTATGGGGGTTAATTTTGTCACTTTTAATCTAATATTAGTAAAATACAATAGCATGAGATAACTTTGTAAGCCATAAAAAATATTCACGATATCTCAAATTCAAATATAAAATATAAATTTAATTTAATAGACTTTATAGAAATTACAATATCATAATACTAGCCTACTAGGTATCAAAATTGAAAGTGCTAAATAGATTGGTCATGTATAAACTTGCAAAGTCGAACTAATTATAGTAAAAATGTGTTAAATAAATTTAGTCGCTTAAAAATAAATGAATAAATATCCTATTTAATCCAAGTAATAAATTAACTTTTGAATGATGGAAGAGTTCCATCTCCCTTAATTAGATTGTATATGCAAGTTCTTTACGTTTATATGTAAATTATACATTAAATTTTTAATATTCAAATTTTTTTGCAAAATTCAAAAAATACGTGAAATGTATGTGTCAAAAAATTAATTAAAATTGTAAAAGCATAAAAATTATCTCATGAACTTGTATATACATCTAGATAGACGAGTTATTAGTAGTATAGTTGAGGCGCAAATCAAGAGAGCTGCTATGAAAGAATTGAAAAAGCTCTCATAGATTGAAATTTAGTATATCAATAGAATAATCGAGATGCAGATCAATCAGGACAATATGAAAGAACTTAAAGAGCTCTCATCGACTGCAATCTAATTATTCGACAGAATAGTCTATATGCAGATAAATCAAAATGACATGAAGGAATTGAAAAAATTCTCTTCGATTGAAAGTTGAAATTTTTTGAATATCATATTTTTATTGTTTTATACTTCTTTCACTATTTTATAAGTAAACCTATTTTTTTTCTCAAAATTGAAAATACACCCATCAATTTTGCAATGCCATAACATACGTCAATCTCTCTTTACAATAGTTGAATTTCACATATTATCACCAAGACACCAACAATCATTTTTATCTCCTCCCCTCTTTAAAAATAAATTGAAGCTAAGATTTCATTAAACCATCAAATTTTATGTCGATAGATTCAATTTTATTTTCACATGATAATGATTAATAATTGAATTGATTTTCTCATTTTTTTCGTTTCTAATAGATTAAACTATTGCATCAAATTAAAAAATATTTATTTAATTTTATTTAGTTTAGTAATAACTATAATTTATATATAATTTTAAAATTGACGACATTAAATTGGTTATTATAAATATAAATATAAAATCATAATTCACACCATTTTCAGATCCAATTTTGTTAGGGATTCATAGTTATAGATCTCGGAGAAACGACGCCGAAGATGACCAGTCCATCTGCTGCCGGAAACGGGCTCTTCAAGTTCCTCCGGCCAAAATTGCGACCACAGTCCACCGACATCCAGGCCGCCGCTGGATGGGGTGTTGCCGCCACTACCACCGCCCTCTGGATTGTTCAGGTAACTTTTCTTCATTTCGATGATTTAGGAATCCATCCGACTTATCCAGTTTTGATTTCGTGTTTTCCCTGATTATTTATCTAATTTGATGCCATTTGAATTGAGCGTCAAATCATTGATCAGGTAATGAATTAGCTGAGTAGATCATATAATCCTTAGCCAGAACGAGTGAAGGATTTGAATAGAACGGGCGCAGAGTACCACTGCATGTACTAGTAATTTTTTGCTTTGATAACCGTAGTGCCCAGACCAGGTTGTGTGTACTTGACTAATTCCGCAGGATATCCTACCACTCCTACTAGCAATAGGTACTTTGTCAGCTAAAACATAGCTTGTATTTTGTTTCTACTTGAATTTGAACTAGAGACCTCAGGGTGTTCAACCCACTTCATTGACCACTAGGTGCATCTACTAGTATTTTGCTGGAGAGTTTATGAATTAGTAGTAGTTTGATTATATATGGTTCAATCTGGAGTATGTGTTGTCTAAATGCTACATTCACCCATGTCCTAGGCTGATGCTGTCATCATGATTTTATTTTGAACTTCTCTTTTTTAGTGGAACTGGATTTCGAGTATGTTTAATGCTATATCTGAACATAAGTTCACTAATTAAATTTAAGGACTTTCCATGTGATATTGTTGCTAGGTTTCATGATTTGTTTGGAATTCTTGATACTGAATAGGCCAAACTTCAGTAACATATTCCTGAAGAAGCTATCCGGACGTGTCAACATATCATTGCAGCTAGTTGAGGGAGGCGGAGGGATGATTTTGAAGGGAAGGGAAAGGGAGAATGCGAGTGATATATAGCTGTAGTCCTGCTTTCTCTTCAGAATATACCATCTTTTCTTTAGTTGCATTATTCTCCTTGGCTCACTCATATTGAAGCATTTTGTTTACAGGGTGAGGCAACTTTCTTGTAGAACTAGATGGATATGGTATTAATGATAGACGAATATAAGTATATTAAATATATTTCTTAGATCAGAACAAGTGCATTGGGCATATTTCGCTATTTAATTCTATTTTTCTTTTAACTGAGATATCCTCGAGGGTCAGTGGTGCATGGTACAAAACTCCTTGTATAATGAGCCCACTCCTCTATCGTTTTTCTACTTAAATACTAGACTTTATTTGTGCCACCATTCAAACCCATGACATGCGGTAACCTGCACATCACGCCTATGCTCTTACCCTTAGGTCAAGCTCCTAGGACTAGTTCTCTTTTTTTTTTTTAAATAATCGTGGTGTCGAAGCCAACATGTGCTGATCTCGGCTAATTTTACAAGATACTAGCTACCTCTCACCTCCTAGACTTGGACAAATGGAAAGAGATTACCTAGTAATTTGAAAACTAATTCAAAATTAGATATAATTATTCATTTCTTTTTTAAAATTATTTATTTTTATATACTTCTCTTAATTGGTTTTCTGATATGCAAAACATATTTTTCTGAAACTATTTGAATTCAAATTTTTAATTATACATAATAGGCGTTTATTCAGTTATCTTAAATTTAGACCCTTGAATGGTCTTCTAAAGATCTAACCAAACGTATTACAGCAACTCGAAAGCTTGGTGAGCTGAGAGCCTCAAGCTTAGGTCGACAGCCAAGCCTAATGTTATGATTATGGAAGAGGAGCATCTCATGTCAAGCATCTTATTTGCCTCGTTTTAGTTGTTATGGTTGGTGATCTTCATAGTGATTATGAATAATTGTCAGATCACTATCAGGTTGAATTGAAAATCAAAGCATTAAGGATTGCAAACTATTACATTAGATATATGCTATTGCAAATTGCTAATCTAATAATGATCACCATTCTTGTTCAACATTGCTTCAGTCACTTCGTTTTTGTTTGCAGGTTTTTTGGCCATTTGTTTTCCTGTAGATCTGTTTTCCTTCTGAAATTTGCTTTTGGTGATGACATTGGTTTCATATTTTTAATTATAACCATGTTACCAACTTAGGTATAACATTAAAGTTGCATGTTCAGCTTATGTGCAATATATTGCTATTAGCCGTAACTGATTTATGTGGCTGCTATTCAATAGTAGATGAATCTGCGGGATATCTGTTGAAGCAACTTTTTCATTTGAATGTTTGATTTCCTTTAATAGGATACTTCCCATGTATAAGCTATAGTTATAGAGCAAAGAAATTTTAATTTGGTATTTAGTGTTCTTTTTTTCTTATATTGACTTCTTGACTTCCTTTAGGTTGTGCCAACTCAGTTCTATTTAGAAAACCTTGCTTCTTACCTGCTATATCCCCGTGTGCTTGCACGCTTGGCTCATTTTTCGAGCCCTGCTTCTCCCTTCCCCGTACTTCTTTTTGGATATATATAAACTTGATTTTACAAATGACGCCTCTGACCGTGTTCTGTCATTTTCATATCTAAGCAGCCATGGGACTGGTTGAGGAAGACATTTATTGAGAAACCAGAAGAAGAGAAGTGAACAAGAATGTTGAAGAAGCTGGTTGAGCTTGGTTAAGTTGAATAATGTATTTTTTATTTCGTCGTTTTTCTGTTATAATAAAATATAAATCATAAAAGTTTTGAGTTAACTTTTTGGTTCAATCAGTACCTCCTTTTTGATGATCTCTCTTCATAGATCATACATCTTTTCATTTCAGTGTTAACAGTGATGCTTGATATTGTGTATTCTTCCAGCAAAGAATGTTTTAATCTATTGCGAAGTTACCCATCTCTATTGAATAGATTGTATATGCGAGTTCTTTATGTTTATATGTAGATTATATTTTGAGTTGTTGATACCCAAAATTTTCGACAAAATTCAGCATACACGTGCAATACACATGTCAAAAAGCTAATTAAAATTATAAAAGCATGGACTTATATATATGTTCTAGATAGATGAGTTATTAATAGAATAGTTGAGATGCAGATCAACATGGACGTTATAAAAGAACTGAAAAAACTCTAATTGATTGGAATATAGTACATTAATAGAATAATCGAGATGTGGATCAACCAGGACGACACGAAGGAACTAAAAGAGCTTTCATTGGCCGCAAACTAGTTATTCAACAGAGTAGTTGATATGTAGATCAATTGGAACGACACGAAGAAATTGAAGAAGTTCTCATTGATCGAAAGTCTAAACCTTTTGGATATTACATTTCTACTGTTAAATACTTCTCTCATTATTTTACAAGTAAACATATTCTCTTTTTTTTTTTAAATTGAGAATATACTCATCAATCTTACACTGACATGTCATACATCAATCTCTCTTTACAATCGTTGGATCTCACGTATTATCACCAACAATCTTTCTTATCTTCCCCCCTCAATAAATAGAAGCTAAGGGTTCATTCAGCTATCAAATTTTACGTTGGCGGTTTCAATTTCATTTTCACATATTAATCATTAACAATTTAAGATGCTTATTAATATCTCTATTCAGTTCGAATGGTATCATGTCATCTAAAATTATAATAACATGTTAAATAATTAAATAAATTTAATTGCTTAAAAATAATTTTAAAAAATATCCCATTTAATCCAAGTATCAGATTAACTTAAGAATGATGGAAGAATTCATTTAACTTAATTAAATTGTGTATGCAATTGCTATTGCAAAGTCATTGATCGGGTGTTATTTTATGTTTATATGTAAACCATAGATTTGAATTTTTAATATTCAAACTTTCCTACAGAACTTAGCATACACGTGTAACACACGTGTTAAAAAAATAATTAAAATTATAAAAGTGTAAAATTATTATGTTCATTAAATCAAATTGTCTCATGAGTTATCCAATAGAATAGTCAAGATGCAGACCAGCCGAGACGATAAGAAGAAATCAAAAAAGCTTTCATTGATCGAAATTTAGTTATTCAATAGAGTAGTTGAGATGCAGATCAACTAGGACGACACGAAGGAACTGAAAGAGTTCTCATTTGATTGAAATCTTGGTATTCTGTAAAATAGTCGAGATGCAGTTCAGTGGGAATAACACAAAGTAACCGAAAGAGTTCTTATTTATTGGAAGTTCCAACCTTATTGATGTCACGTCATTATTATCGAATACTTCTCTCACTATATCAAGTTAAATTTGTTTACGAATATCTTTATTTGGTTCCAATGATATCATGTGAAAAGTTATTTAATTTCATAGAACATATTCAAGATATTTGCATAATAATATCAGATAATATTATTTTATACGAATTAGATATTTAAGTTGATATTTTAAAATCTAAATTAAAATTTTACAAAAAATATATATATTTTAAAGTATATGTATGGACTATTCTGAATGGACTAGACCATTCCATGCTGTCAACTCTAAAAATAGAGTTCAAATTTTGATCATATTTATGAATCAGTCATACTAGTTTTAAAGCATAAGTATTTTATATCTACTGAAGACATATTTTGAAGATGATATAAAGCACTCATGATATCAACTATTATAAATATATAAATCAAAATGGTAAAAACATAGAAATGCACATGCTCATTGAATCAAATCATCTCATGAAAATAAACATATGATTTAAGTAGATGAGTTAAATAATAAAATAGTCAAAATGCAGATCAATTAGAACAACACGAAGGAACTGAAAAAGCTTTCATTGATCCACATCTAACTATTTAATAGAATAATTGAGATGCAGACCAACTAAGACAATACAAAGAGGTTGAAAGAGCTATTATCTTCGGAAACTAGTTATTCAATAGAGTAATTGAGAAGCAAATCAATCGAAACAACACGAAGAAACCGATGAAAGAGAAGCATAGTCGCACATTCCTGAGCCCTAGGAGTTAGTCAATGTACGATGAAGAACCACCAAGTGGTAACCATAAAGCTGTCATTTGTTGAGTTCTAGTTATTCAACAAATGATTGAGATGCAGATCAATCGAATCAGTACTAAAGAACTAAAAAAGAAAAACTCTCATTGATCGCAAGTCGAAAGTCAAAAGTCGGGAATCTAGTTATTCAATTGAATGATTGAGATGCAGAGCAATCGGAACAACACGAAGAACTGATGAAAGAGAAGCATAGTTGTTGCACATTCTTGGGCCCTAGGAGTTAGTCAATGCACGATGAAGAACTACCAACCAGTAACCAAAGAACTGTCATTTGTTAATTTCTAGTTATTCAATAAATAATTGAGATGCAGACTACATTGAATCAATACTAAAGAACTGAAAAAGCTCTTATTGATCGAAAATCGAAAGTTAGAAGTCAGAAATCTAGTTATTCAATAGAATAATTGAGATACAGATCAATTGGAACAACACGAAGAAACTGATGGAAGAGAAGCACAGTCGTCACACATTCTTGAGCCTTAGGAGTTAGTCAATGCACAATGAAGAACACCAACAGGTAACTAAAGAGCTGTTATTTGTTGATTTCTAGTTATTCAATAAATAATTGAGATACACATCAATCGAATCAATACTGAAAAACTGGAAAAACTTATTGATCAAAAGTCAAAAGTTAGAAGTCGGGAATCTAGTTATTCAATAGAGTAATTGAGATGCAGATCAATCAGAACAACACGAAGAAACTGATGAAAGAGAAACACAATCGTCGCACATTCTTGGGCCCTAGAAGTTAGTCAATGCACGATGAAGAACTACCAACCAGTAACCAAAGAGCTGTCATTTATTAATTTCTAGTTATTCAATAAATAATTGAGATGCAAATTAATCGAATCAATACTAAAGAACTGAAAAAACTCTCATTGATCGAAAATCGAAAGTCAGAAGTCGGAAATTTAATTATTCAATAGAGTAATTGAGATGCAGATCAATCAGAACAACACGAAGAAACTGATGGAAGAGAAGCACAATCATCGCACATTCCTGAGCTCTAGGAGTTAGTCAATGCACGATGAAGAACTACCAATCGGTAACTAAAGAGCTGTCATTTGTTGATTTCTAGTTATCTAATAAATAATTGAGATGCACATCAATCGAATCAATACTAAAAAACTGAAAAAACTTATTGATTGAAAGTCAAAAGTCAGAAGTAGGGAATCCAGTTATTCAATAAAGTAATTGAGATGTAGATCAATTGGAATAATACGAAGAAACTGATGGAAGAGACGCACAGTCGTCGCACATTCTTGAGCCCTAGGAGTTAGTCAATGCACGATGAAGAACTACCAACCGATAACCAAAAAGCTGTCATTTGTTGATTTCTAGTTATTCAATAAATAATTGAGATGCAGATCAATCGAATCAATACTAAAGAACTGAAAAAACTCTTATTGATCGAAAATTGAAGACGAAAGTCAGAAATCTAATTACTCAATAGAGCAATTGAGATACAGATTTATTGGAACAACACGAAGAAACTGATGGAAGAGACGCACAGTCGGTGCACATTCCTGAGCCCTAGGAGTTAGTCAAAGCACGATGAAGAACTACCAATCGGTAACCAAAAAGTTGTCATTTGTTAATTTCTAGTTATTCAATAAATAATTGAAATGTAGATCAACCTAACTAATACTAAAGAACTAAAAAAAATTTCATTGATCGAAAGTCGAAAGTCAGAAGTCGAAAATCTAGAATAGAGTAATTGAGATGTAGAGCAGTTGGAACAATATCAAGAAACTGATGGAAGAGAAGCACAATCGTCGCACATTCGGAGTTAGTCAATGCACGATGAAGAGCCACCAATCGGTAACCAAAGAGCTGTCATCTATAATTGAGATGCAGATCAATTGAATCAATACTAAAAAAAATTACTCTCATTGATTCGACTTTCTCATTGATCAAAAGTCGAAAGTCGGAGCCTTCTAGATGTCACATACCTACTATTGTTTATCGCAACTCCTTCAAAATCACAGTACTTCTCTCACTATTTTACAGGTAGACCTCATTCATATTTTTTCCCAAATTGATAAACACGCTCATCAATTCTACACCGTGAGATCATACATCAATCTCCCTTTACAACCGTCCGATCACTCCTACGTGCCGCCAACAATCTCTTTTATCTCCTTCCTTCTTCGGAAAATAGCTAGGGTTGCATTTGGCCGTCAACTTTTCGCGGCGGCGTTCGATTTCCGTCTTCACATTTATCGAATCGTAAGTGAACTTCTCAATCGGTTACTTCTTTTTTTGCAATTTCTGTGTATATGTGAGTGGAATTTTACTAATTTTTTGTTGTTGAATTTGGAGATTGAAGTATGGAGAAGGAGCTGATTGAACTGTTTGAGACGGTAAAGCGAGCCGCTGATGCAGCTGCCGTTGACGGCGGTGCGGATTCGTCGCCGGAGGAGAGTAGGTGTCTCGATGTTTTGAAGCAGCTCAAGAAGTTCCCTGTCAATTATCAAGTGCTCGTATCTTCACAGGTAAATGATACATTCTTCCTCAGCATTTTTTTGTTTTTTGATTTTTGACCTAGATTTCTGATTCATCCACTCGGTTCGTCTGGTTGGTTCTTTGCGCCTAGTTTTGGTGTAGCAGCTATATTTTGATTCATGTAATTTCGGATACACAGGGTTCTGCTTATCGTGTATATATTCAATGATTCTGGATTAGAAGGGCTGCAGTTGTAAGTTTCAAACTTTGGAAAAAATTGAACTGATATATTCCTACAGAAGGTGTGACTAATTAAGTTAAAATGGTTTATGGGAGATTAGGGTTGAAATGCTAGCGGAAGCAAAAACAACTAGGTGGTTTCTTCCATTTATCTAGTCTTGGTTGATTAGATTTACCAGAAACTCTGCTGGTTTGAGGTGGGAGGTAGCAGAGAGAGATTTAATTGAGGTGCTGCCAATTCGGTGAATAGAGTTACCAGACCTCTACTGGTGGGAATGGGAAGTGGCAGAAGTAGATTAGTTAATGTATGCATAAGTTGATAGCTTGCCATTGTTATAAAATTCAGTGCAAGATGTCGGCTCAGGAGCCAAAAAGGCAACAATTTTTTTGGAAAAAAACCAAAGGGCAACTAATTTTTTTGGCACCAAAATGGTAAAGGTGCAGCCCCTGCACGCCTTACCTGTTATTTTTAACTCCGTCATAACACGTTAAAGAAGGCGGCTGTCACGCAATAAAGGTAAGCTGCGCCTTACCTGTCTAAATGTTTTTTTAAAATTTTTTTTGTTCTTCCTTTATTATATATTCAAATGCCTACTCCTTGCTTGATAAAGATAAGGCTGCACCTTACCTGTTATTTTTAACTCTGTCAAAACGTGTTAAAAAAGGCGGCTGTCACGCAATAAAGGTAACCTGCACCTTACCTGTCAAAATGTTTTTTTTTTTTTTAAATTTTTTTGTTCTTCCTTTATTATATATTCAAATGCCTACTCCTTGCCTGATAAAGATAATCCTCTAAATGATCGTACAGGGGAGGGAGATCTTTTTCAGATATTTTTTCTGCACCATTTTCCAATTATGCTTTGTAGTTTGTGTCATCTTTTCTCCTTTCAAGTCTTTTTTTTGTTTGGAAGGATTGGGATATAAATCATTCTCCTCCATAGGAAGAGAGAGATTTAATTGAGGCAGCCAACTTGATGAATAGAGTTACCAGAACCTCTACTGGTGGGAGTCCGAGGTAGCAGAAGTATATTAGTTGATGTATGCATAAGTTGATAGCTCACCATTGTTATAAAATTCAGTGCAGTATGTCTACAATTTTGATGTTTATTGTCTGAGGAGATGAGTTTTGTGGCATTTGGTTAGAATATAGCTTGTTTCTCGAAGAAGCTAATTCTTTTTGAACTTTTGTAGAAATAGTTCTTTTTTTTTTAAAAAAAAGAAATAGTTCAAGTTTGAAAACTGAAAAAGAAAAATTTTAAAGAATTTTTCAACCGCTTGAATTAAATAGGAGCCGGACAAATCTGATAAAGATAATCCTCTCAATGACCGTACAGGGAGGGAGATCTTTCTCAGATATTTTTTCTGCTCTACGTTCCAATTAGCTGTGTAGTTTGTGTCATCTTTTCTCCATTCGAGTCTTTTTGTTGTTTGGAAGGGTTGGGATATAAATCATTATCCTCCATAGAAAGAGAGGTTGTTCAGAAGGGTTTCCGGACATCTGTTGATAAAACTTACATGATTTTGCACAATTGTTATGTTTTTGTTCAGGCTTATTGTTCACTGTGACAGCCTATCACTTGATGCTAGTGAGAAGCATATGATCCCTTTCTCTATTTGACACATGGAAACATGTTTCAGGTGGGAAAGCGTCTTCGACAATTGACAAAACATCCAAGGGAGAAGATCCAGGCTTTGGCATCTGATGTGGTTCAGGACTGGAAGAATATAATTGTAAGAGAAACTCTGAAAAATAAGAACAGCAATGTAGTGAATGGGGAATCTGTGAAAAAAGATGAATGTGCTGGTGCTACTGCTAATGGAGCCACTAAAACTCAGAGAGCAGAGTCGGTGAAGGTTGAAAAGGTGTCTAGGGTTGATGATGTTAAAGTTGAAAAGATGACTTCAAAATCTGAGAAAGTAGTAAAGACAGAAAGTTCCTTTGCTGAGAAAAAGGTTGAAGGCGTTAATGTTGTGAAGACTGAAAAGAGTAGCTCTAATGTGGCTAGTTCTGCTCCACCAAAGTTGGGGGCTCTAATTTATTGCAAGGATTCTGTGAGGGACAAAGTTCGGGAACTCCTTGCAGAGGCTTTATGCAAAGTCTCAGGTGAAGTGAACGAGGATTTGAGGGTTGAGGTAAATGCATGTGATCCGTATAGAGTTGCTGTTCAGGTGGAGACTGCAATGTTTGAGAAGTGGGGAAGGTCTAATGGTGCCCAGAAGTTCAAGTATAGGTCTATAATGTTCAACATTAAGGATCAAAACAATCAAGACTTCCGTAGGAAAGTCCTTCTGGGGAAGTTCCCTCCTCGTACTATTACTGAACTGACGCCAGAAGATATGGCAAGTGAAGAAAGGCAAAAGCAGAATGAGAAAATTAAAGAAAAAGCGTTGTTCAACAGTGAGCGTGGAGCTCCTGTACAGGCTAGTACTGATAAGTTCAAGTGTGGTAGGTGCAAGAAGAGTCAGTGCACCTACTATCAGATGCAAACCCGCAGTGCGGATGAACCTATGACCACATATGTGACATGTGTGAACTGCCAAAATCGCTGGAAGTTCTGTTAGATTTGAGCCAGTGTGTCCATTTAGGGAGTTTCATAAGTGCAGTCCCTAGTTCATTCTTTCATTCTTCTTCTTGAAGGTGATGTCAATATGTCTGCAAATGATCCCCAAACTATTTATCGTTGCAAGATTGTTATGACATTGTGTTGTTCTCATTCCTAGGATAGAAATTTGCTCTAGAGAAAATGCAATGTATTTGAAAGAAACAATAAACATATTAGATGCAGTTCTGAGCAACTATGGCCTGTTTTCTTTTGGCACATTATTGTTATCAGTTTCTAAGTTGCCGTGACTCTCCAAAAATGTTGCTGTACCATGTCGGATTCTTCAAAAATACACTATTTTTGAAGGATTCGACACACGTCTGTCAACATTTTTGAAGAGTCCGAGCAACATGGATCAGTTTATCACTTGATGTTTCGAGTGTATTGCACCTGTGGAACATGGGTCAGTTTTTAATTCAACGAGTTCTAAACACATTTTCAGAAAACAGAATTAACTTAACTTAGGGAGAGGTGATTAGACATGATATGGCGGAGCTTGATCTCACAAAGGACATGATCCTAGATAGGAAGAAGTGGAGGTTGCGAATTAGAGTAGTAGGCTAATTGGCACGGTTAGGTGGATGCATGAGTTAGGTGGAGGACGTGTTTTCTTTTTCTGTGTTCTCATTATCTGTCTTATATGTGTTAGTTATATCATATTTACATATTGCGTACATTTTATTCTCCCCAGACCCCACTTGTGGTATTTCACTGAGTATGTTGTTATTGTAGAATTAACTTAACTGTGGATTTTTGGATGGTTGTCATTTGTTGTATTGCGTCGTATAGTTACTTTTGTATTATTTTAGTTTCGTACGACGACATAAGTTATCATTAATAGAGCAATAGGAACAAAAATTAGAGAAAAATATATGTGAGCAAAAATTAATGCCCAAGCTTAAAAATTATAAATGATTAACATAAAAAATAGGCACAATACCGAATTTGGCATTTCAACTTGGCTCCAGCTTATAAGTTGGAACCTAAACTTTGGTAGTTCACAATTAGGCACTCCAACTTGCCAATTTGTTAACAAATAAACACACCTTGCTGATGTGGCGGAGAGTGTGTTTCACACGAATTTGGGGAGCATGAGAAGGAAAAAAACCCCTATATTTTGACCCTTTTACCCCTATACATGCATTTATCGTCCTCGTTAAGATTTGTCCATCTCACGAGGGAGAGTCGTGCATCAATGGTCATCATTTGTATTGTTCGATTTGGATCTCTATTTGCACGTATTTATCATTTGAATTTTAATAA
>DF357401.1:28533-50236 GCA_000787875.1 Solanum virginianum | reverse complement strand
AATCGGATCTTGATACTCCTGTAGTTGTTGAACGAGGACCAAATAATGAAGTAAATCTTAGCCTTCAAGGAAATTCTGGACCTGGTGGACCTTCGGTACAGTTTCAATAATTAATACAGTTCTTTGTAGTTAAATTGTGTTGTTAGTTCATAATCTACTGTTAGAGTAAGCATATCATAATTTGGTTTGTTAGAGCAGTTTTTGTTTTTTCACAATTTGCGAACATTAATTTGATCATGAATCTTTCGAAAACAACCTCTCTATCTCTATGAGGTAGTGGTAAGGTCTGCGTACATTTTGCCTTTCCCAGACTCCACTTGTGGGATTCCTCAGGGTATATTGTTGTTAATCTGTAAACAATAGTAATGTTCTTATCTTTTTTACTACTGTGATCATAATCAGCCAATGTTCATACTGTTGTTTCTTGATTTCCAACAGGTTGCATCACTAAACTTGATATCAGAATGGGCGTCAGCGCCAGAGGTATGGTATGCAAAATACTATGATCCTGATAATGACAATATGAATCCAGCTCAATCACCTCTATTTCAAGATGATTATGACTACACTGCTAAATCTGATATCTGGCTAGTTGGGATAGCAGCACTGGAATTAGCCTATGGAAATTTAAGAATTAACCATCGGAATGAATTGGAAGGATTGATCAAGAAGATAAAGAGGTCAAGGGTATTGCCAGATAAGTTGGAAGAGTTGCTTGAGGAGATTAATGTAAAAGAACAGAAAGGGAAAATGAAGAAAGTTGTGGGATATTTCAAGGATAAGTGGAAGGGAGTGAAGAGTAAAAGATTAAAGAAGTTTTCGGACGATTTTGAGGAGGTGGTGATGGATTGTCTTTCTAGCAAAGCATCAAAGAGGCCATCAGTTCAGAATCTACTGCAGAGACCCTTTTTTCGGCATGCTGAGGACTTGAAATGGTTTCAACGTCGCGTGTTGTATGCTAAGGGTCCAATGGCCTATTGTTGATTGACTGATGATGACAATTAAGATCATCTAGACAAGTATACATCATGTAAATATATTGTCCATTCATAGTATTGGTTGCTAGCTAGATTCACTGTTACAATGTCAAGGCTATAAGTAGAAGTAAATTCATGAAAGATGGAAATGTCATACTGTAGTATTCATGTTTAGACATTTTATTGCTGGAAAGGGAATTACATTTCTTGCTTCTTCGTGTTCTGTTGGTTCTGTATTATTGCATGGTAAAGATCATTATCTGTCGTATGTGTGTAAATTTTATCGTATTTACATATTGGTATTGTTATGTGTTTTTTCGTTATTAATCGCCCTTTCTATTCCCTTTCCTTTCTTTTTGTCATATCTAGTTTATTCTGCTTATGGGTTTTTGAAACGAGGGTTACCAAGAAACAACCTCTCTACTTCTATGAGGCAGTGGTAAGGTCTGCGTACATTCTACCCTCCTCAGACTCCACTTGTGAGATTCCACTGGATATGTTGTTGTAAAAATAATGATAATAAAATGGAAACAATGTCAAGGCTAAGTTGTAAATTGAGTAAAAATTGGAATGCCATACTGTAATTTATTATCAGGAAAATGGTAAAGTTAAATTTGTATGAGGTCAAGGACACACATAATCAATTTAGTCTGTTAAACACTCAAACTTACCACATGCTCATCTAGAAACCTTCAAAATTTATATGAGACATATCATCCATAGTATTATAAAAATCGAATAGGTTCGATAATCGCCGGCAAAAATGGGTACTCGCGGCGGCGGCGGAAGCGCCATAATAGCCTACCGTCCTGCGACGATCTATAGTCATTAGGGCCTCCTAAACGATCTATTAAATACATCAAGTTGTTCCAAAGAATCAAAATAGTCGGTTATTAATGGAACTTCTTGTTGTCTATCTGTAAAATACTCATTTAACCGCGAGCTTCCAAACACATCTTAAGCTAAATCAGCATCGAAAAATAACCAACCTAAAATGAATAGGGAAGGTATAGTTATGCTATGAATGAGGACTGGAGTGTTTAGGTGCCGAGACAAAATTGAGGCGTCTACATATGTAATCTCAAAGTTGAAGCGCGTACTTTTCAGTTGTAGCAAGTATCTAGAAGTTGCTGAAGCAATTGAGTGGAATTGAAAGCTCAAAACTTCATTTTCCAATCTAAGTTACCTATGAATTCTCCTCCTCCTTGTTCATCTACTTCATCATCTTCATCAGCATCAACAAGCTCTGCACCATGAATTAAAGATCTTTACTAATTTATTAATGCAATTTCTCATTATCATTCTTATCGGGTAAATCAAAAATCAAATCGTTAAAGGACCTAAAACAAATAAATCAAAACTCGATAAAAGTTATTTTATTGATTTGTTATTAGTTTAACATATTTAAAAATTAAAAATTGACAAATTAAACTGATAATGTATAAAATTGAACCAAACCAACTGATGCACACCTCTAATTTTATTATGTAATTTATAGAATTTTTTATATGATTTTAAATATACAAATTATTATTTTTTAAATAAATTGTATGTCTTAATGTATGATCAAAATAAAAAAAAATGACTCTCAATATATAAAGTATGTGACATAAATTTGGAAAAAAAAGTACAAAAAAAATAAATAAATTATGAAAAAAAATAGAGGCAAATAGTATTCAATCATGTAGTTTGTGAAATATATATATAGTAATATAGAATGTATTATAAAATTACACTATTATACATTTTATAGTAATATATTAATTTCAATCAACGTGTGTTGCATGTTAATGTTGTATTGATTATTAACAAGTATCTGAGATCAAAAGATGATTTGTAAATAAAAAAAATTATAATTAGATAATAATTTAAAACAAATTAAATTAACAAATAGCCTGATCACAAAAACTTTTAGTTCTTAAAAATCACATATGCCATAGATATGTTAGATATTTTTATTTTTGCAAACAGGGCACAACATCGTGAAACTCATAAAAAATTATTTAATTAAAAAATTTAAACAAATCTTAAAAATTTAGAATCACCACCTAATTTGGGGATATTTAGAAGAATTTAATTAATTATCAGAAATAATCTACGAAACTAATAGATTATAGATTCTAAACAATGGTTCAAGTTATTCTGCTCTTGACTGAATTCATTGTTTTAATTGAGGAGGAGATAGATTTTTTTTTTTTGCACAAGTATAATTGATCCATGACTCAAATTATTTACCTTCTTACCTTAGTTTTCTCTTTTTATTTCGCCCACGACGTTAGCGTGATATCAATACTATGAAATAATTCTCTGTAATACCCAAGTTGTGTGTATATATATCATACTTGTATAATATATAATGAGCTCAATCATATATCATACTCTGGCGATATATTGATATCCTATTGGTATTATATAAGATTATATTTTTTATGAGAAACAATTCAAAAAATATTAAACTCTATATTTGTTGTGATACATCATCAGTATATTGATACCATATCATTATCATATTGGATTGGAGCTTGATTATCTGTGATACTCCATCGTTTATTGATACCCTATTAATATCATATAGTTTTGAGCTCTTCTTTAAAATAGAACGATTAAGAAAAAATTATTAAAGTCATAAAATTATTTATTAAATTCTTAATTAGTAAAAATTTTTTTTTGTTATACTCCATTGGCATATTAATACCCTATTGATATCAAATAATTTTGAACTTTTTTTAATAAATAAAATAATTAAAAGAAAATTATTAAAGTCATAAACTTATTTATTAAATTCTAAATTAGTAGAAAATATATTATTTATGATATATATCTGAATTTAATCTCTTTCGTGATGTATATACCCTATTGATATAACATATAAGCTGAGCGCTATCGCGTAGTTTGCTCGATCAAATAAGTTTAATTTTCCGTTTATTTTTTAGTCAATTTCCTCGCATTTGGGCCTAGTATAAGATCCGAAAGGTCAGTCATTCCATCGAACAAACCCTTGTGCTTCAGCTAAACTCCGATCCCTTTCTGCAATCGCTGTCGATCTCCGTCGTGTTATCTCGCCAAACAATGTTCCGTCACGGTTCTCGATTCCTCGCCAGAGCCACCACGATGAGGTGGCGCCGTCCATTTGCAACCGACCTGCAGGCGGAGCAGGTTGCAGATTCCAGCTTCGCGGAAGCTTGGAAGAAAGTGATTCCCAATGTGGACCCACCGAAAACTCCATCGGCGTTCATGGCTCCTAGACCGGCTACTCCATCGTCAATCCCGTCTAAGCTCACTGTCAATTTTGTCCTTCCTTACGCTTCTGAACTCTCTCGTAAAGAGGTAATATGTATAGTCAACTCTTCCATTTGAATAATCTCATTTATGATATGTGATAGGTGTCTGCAACATTGGAGCTGTAAGAATCCTTAAGAATGACGGTAAAGGTTCTAATTTTCGATTTGAATTTGGATTTTGAGTTATGGATTTATAGAATTTGGTGATTTGAAAATTACATCTTACACAATTTGTTATGATTACAATAGCTAGAAAATGTTTGTAAAGTTGGTAGTGTAAAAAAGAGCTGTTTGGCTTTCCATGGAATAAAGGGAGTATTATACTCCATCTGGATTCAGCTGATTTGTAATTCATGAAGCTATGCACAAAAATGTTATTTTGCATACTTAAATTTACATGGATTCCAACTCCATAGTTGGTGTTGAAGGCTTGAAGCTAGATAGGTTTGGAAAGAGATTCAATGCCATCTTCATAGACTTGAGGTCCTCAACTACCAATAAGATTGAAGCGGTGGAGTTCTAGGATTTCTGGCTTGTAAGTTTGATTGGGAGCATCTACAATATTATCTCATAGAAATCAACAGGGAGACACAAAAAGGTGGTGTACTCGTGTACAAGATGGTTAATAATGCACAATGGATTTAGAACGGGAAGGCGAATCATGGATGTTTCACTAATAGGTAATAGCCTAGACACAAACAATAAGGGAACGCTGGGAGTTTTTTTAAGTTAGAAATTGAGAAGACTATGATCATGTTAGTTTTGAGTGTTATTACCAGTATGCT
The DNA here is from genome assembly GCA_000787875.1 of Solanum virginianum. Classification (NCBI taxonomy): domain Eukaryota; kingdom Viridiplantae; phylum Streptophyta; class Magnoliopsida; order Solanales; family Solanaceae; genus Solanum; species Solanum virginianum. Next base: position 45,193 of record DF357401.1, on the reverse strand, counting down.
TAAGGAAATGGGATTCGATAGTATATAAATTAGCTGGGTGAATTTTTATTTGCTCCATAATCATAAATGGAATTTTTGAAGCAATCTTTTTTGTTTAAAGAGGCTTGAAACAAGATCCCAGTGTCCTCTTTCTGTTCATTTTAGTGATGGAAAGTTTCAGCAGAATGTTGAGAGTGGACAACATAAAGGGATGGTTACGGGGATACAGTGTAACAAACAACTAATGTAGTATAAGAGTCTCTCACCTTTAGTATGCGGGTGATACCCTTGTCCTTTGTGACGATGTATAAGATCAAATAAGTCATTTGAACTTTGAAGTTGATTCTAGTGGTTTCGAAGCAAACTATGGTCTTCATATTAAATGGAAGAAAAATTCTATTATCTGTCAATAAGGTGCCAAACAATGCTAGTTGGTTGGAATTCAGAGTTTTCTGATACTTTGCTTACTGTGAATTTGGGTCTTCTTTTGGTTTTAGACAAAAAGTTGAAGGGATTAGCGGAGGGAGTTGGAAAGATATGAGAAACAGCTTGGAGGCTGGAAGAAATCATACGTATTCTTTTGGGGAAGATTAGTAGTTGATACTTAACAGTGTGCTGGATTCTATACTAACTTGTGTCATTTCCTTGTTTCCTTAGCTAGTCAATATTGAGAAAGATAATTAATAAAGTGAGAAGAGATTTCTTATGGCAAGGTGTGCGCACCCAAATGGTTGCGGCTACGGGTTCCCCTTGTCATTAAAAAAAACTTGGTCAAATGGAACACACTCATCAAGAATTAGAAAAATTAAGGATTGGATATCAAAGATATTTAAGGGTTTATTAATGAATTGTCTATGGGGTTTCAATTATGAAAAAAGGCCTGGTAGAGAAATGTACAGGAATTAAAACACAAACTTTAAAGGTTCGCACACTCAAATTTGGGTGAATTACTAACATTCTGCCATGTTGGCACTAGGTGTCCCTGAGGCATACCCATGTCAAGTTGAATTGTCTAGTTTTTCCCTGGGTAAGTTAAGTATCAAACTGGCAGTTGGGGCCAAATTTGAGGATCTGTCTATCTAGTTGGCCAAAAAATAAGCTCAGTGTGAGTGTCTGTCCATTTAGTTGGCCAAAAATAAAGCACTATCCTAGCTTCCAGAAGCTTGTCTCCTTGGCTAGATGGGTTACTAGTCCACACAAACTTTGGGCTCAATTCTTAGGTTTGTGAAATATTGGTACAACTCTACATTGATTATTTAAGTCCACATATGTGGATTTAAATAAAAATTTAACTTCATTTTTGGATTGAACATTTAATTTGGGCGTTACAAATTAAAAAAGTTCATTTTATTAGTTTTAAGCTCAATGTTTGCTTCATTTGGAGGACTGAGCTCATGCCACTTATCTAATGTCATGACATTCCAATCAAGTCACATGCCAATAAAATAATGCAACGTTTGCAAGTGGTGTGGCATGACAAGTCAACATAAAGATCAATCAAAGGTCGCTAAGTGTTCAGATAACATGATTCATCCAATCAAATATAATCTTATCACATTGTCTTTGTGATAGGTTTGATGACTCATGTGAACCAATCAAATTGAAGAAAAAAGGATTGTATTCATTACAAACTCCTTTGTCTTACAGCTATAGATAAGGTCTCCATAAGGCCAAAAATAAATCAAGCAAGCTGATGAAGGCCACATAAGTTCCAGATAAAAACATGCCTTTTGATCAAATCCAATAGCAAATGTATAGCCAAGATTCCATCCCTTTATGATTAAGCCAAAAGTCTTTGAATCTTTGTTCTTGAGTAAAAGAGTCAGAATCTCATTTGTAGATCTAGTGGCATTCTAGGAATCGTAACTTGTATCACCTCTTTATATTGTTATCCCATGGATGGAATTATCTCCTAAGATTAGCTATCCCACCATTTATATGAGATAATTAATCTCATAATTTTGGTACTAATGGTGGGATAAATAATTTCAGGATTAATTAATGCCTCTAACCAACTGCGAGATAAAATATGCATTTTTATCCCAATATTATTATCCCTTATCCTCGTACCAGACAACCTTGAAGTGTCTCTTGACAAGTAGTAAGGAGGATACACTTGTATACTTCTCTGCTAAGCTTCAAAGAAGAGAGTGCTTTGTGTATATCTCCCTTAAAAGCTTGAATGAGGGACATGATATCTACTTTTGTGCCATCTCACGTCAAAGCTTGAAATATGGAACACTTTATGACTTCTTGGTGAATGTTTGAGGGATGGGGCGCTCTATGTTTACTTTCGTCAAGCTTTTTAATGGACTTTATTCCAAATTGCAATCAATGGACTTTATTCCAAATTGCAATCAATGGACTTTATTCCAAATTGCAATCAATGGACTTTATTCCAAATTGCAATCAATGGACTTTATTCCAAATTGCAATCAATGGACTTTATTCCAAATTGCAATCAATGGACTTTATTCCAAATTGCAATCAATGGACTTTATTCCAAATTGCAATCAATGGACTTTATTCCAAATTGCAATCAAAGGTTGTTCCACTTAAAGGGTGGGATGTTTGATGTATTTCTCTGCCAATTCTTGATTAATGTGGTGCTAACATACTTTTCCACCAAATATTGAAGGATCAGATGCCTTGTGTAAGAGGATTTTTCCATAAACTCCTTTGCTAATGCAAGAAAAGGATGTTCCACATACTTCTCTATTACAAGTTGAAATGTCAGAACACACAATTTACATTTTTTGTTAAAGATTGGATAGGTCAAAACATGCCACGTACCACTTCGCAGAAGCTGGGATGGGAAGCTTTTCCCAGTTCCCACACTCACATGTAAGCATCAAAAGGAAAAAAGGAAAAAGAAATTTATCCCATCGGGCATGCCAAAATTTTTTGTTAGACCACAAATTCTAAACATTCAAGATAGGAAATGGTTACAACTACAAAATTTATTATTATATATAGATGGTACGAGCTACAGTCTCTAGGATATCACTAGATTTACAAATGAGATCTCTTTTGATTTTTCCCACGAACTTCAATTCAAGGGCTCTTGGCTTATTATGGGAGGGACAAAATTTTCTCTGAACTAGGATTTAAGATTAACTTTCATGAACAGAAGACACCTGTTTGATGTCTCGACTTGAACTTATTGGATTTATCATTGACTGTGATTGTGGTTGTAGAAGAAGATTTTGAATGCTTTTCTTAAAGCTCCTCTAGCTTTCCTTTAGCTTGCTTGATGTATATTCAAATTTCTTTGGCCTCATGAAGACTCCTGTTTATAGTTGCACGAGATGGTAGTTCATGACGAATTCTTCAATTTGATTGGTTGGCTTGAGTCACCAAATCTACTGCAGAAGTTATGTGATGACATTGTATTTTATTGGTTGAACTATGCTATTTGTACACTTTGCCACCTTTGATTGGTCTTTATGTTGACTTGACATGTCACGCCATTTGAGCAGGTGGTATTTTTTTCATTGGCCTATGATTTGGCTTGGATGTCATGTTGTTGAATACGTGGTATGAGTACGGATGTCCTAATGAAGTATGTCGTGGACTTGAAACTAATAAAATTGACTTATTTAATTTGCAAAGGCAAATAAACTACTCAACCCAAATGAAGCTGGATGTATGTTTAATTCATGTAATCAAACTTTAAAACTAACCGAAATAAATTTTTAAGTGCTTACAGTGAGAGGGATGATTACTTGTATACCATGAAAGCTAGAACCACTCATGGGGTGGCAATCTGAAAGAGTATAAGATGCTTGCGTACTGATTTAAAAAAAAGATCCATGCAGCTATAGTTTTGGAGAAAATTAGTTTCAAAGATGGTGATGGTAGGAAGATCTTAACGGGCATGAGCCTTTGAAGTATTGATTTCAAGATCATTTCAGATAGGTATAGTTAACTGAAGTTTTTTAGAAGATTGAAGAACAAAAGAGGCTTGGAACATAACATATAGAAGACATCTGAATGACTGGGTGATGAACCTAGTAGCTGAATCCTATAGTTCACTGGGTTCTTCTCAAGGTTTTCTCTAGTATTGAAGACAAGTTCCTATGGAGATAAGATAATACACAACAAAAGCTGTTGTAGTTGTACAGTTAACTCATGCTACAGGATAATGACAAGCGAAGATCAATAAGTTAGATCATGTTATCGGAAGCAAATACGGTAGCCAAAAGTGTCTTACAAGGTAAGGTGGCTTGTTTCCATGGATTTTTGCTAAGGTGCTTAACATGGAATAACCTTCAACAACAACAACAAACCCAGTGAAATCCCACTAAGAAGACATTTTCTGCTGTATGATGTTACTTATGTGACACTGCTGCAGACATTTTAAGATGTCACATAAGACGGGTCTTTTCGTTGTTACCTACCAATGGATTTAAACAATACGATACAATAAAATTTAAGTAACAATCAAAACAAACATTCTATCACACTTAACAATACGACGGGTAACAACCATTTAGACAAGGTGTAAATAAATCAAAGTGCGACATTTTAACCGTTTAAGCTTTTAAATTGGTTACCACACAGCAAATAAACCTACTCTTACTAGTTCGAGTTTAGGAGCTAGATCATATTTATAATTTATGTTTCGGTAGACTGTCTAAACTTTAAAGCAGGTCAAGTGGGACAATAGGAGTACCCACTCTTGATGTTGTTCTAAAGCTGTTCTCTAAGGGATCAATTGGATCAAAGGAAATTTTTGTGGCAATGATAGTGAATCAAATTTAAGCTTCATGAAGGTTTTCTAAATTGAAGCCTTCTGCATCATACAACCTGTTTGGATTGGCTTATCTTAAGTGCTTTTAAGCTAAAATAGCTTTGAAACACTTTTGAAGTGTTTGGGTGAAATAAAAAAGTGCCTTTAAGCACTTTTTAAAAACCAAAAAAACAAAAATAAGCCAAAAGCTTAAAGCGCATCCAAATAGGCTCCTATTCTTGCTATAAATACTCCCTCCGTCTCAAAATAAGTGTCACTTTAGCAATAAAAATTTGTCCCAAAATAAGTGTCACCTTAGGAATTCAAGGCAAAAATTAGTATGTTTTTCCAAGTAGATCCTTCTACTTAAGAACTACTTCTTAATCGTGCTCAATTCTCAAGAAAATATCTAATAAATAGGGGTAACTTGGTAAACTATACCTTCTATTTATTAATTTTCTTAATGAGTATGAAATTAGCTAAAGTGACACTTATTTTGGGACGGAGGAAGTAGTTATTTCATGCAGAAATCCTTGTGAAATCTTCTTTTCTAGGAGTGAATTAGTTTGCAGTTTTCGTTGTGGGGAAAATACTAATAATATGCTCTTCTATTTGTATATTGAAATTTGGTTTTGCTTGGTTTAAGTGATCACTTTATGCTACAAGGCAATCATGCAATAACCTTGATATAGCAGTTCAATTGGTGCTGAATTTCACAAGTATTCGATATTTGTGGAGTCTTGCTGCCTTTTGACAAACTTGTCGTTATTAGAATTTGGGCTAAATTCCAAGGTTCTCCCAAAATTGTTGATATATTTCAGTTTCTGACTGTTGTCTCATTAAGTTTAGCGTTGTATGCTGAATATGAATAAACCAGAGTAACATTCTTCTTTTCTTTTGGTTTTAACAGATGTCAAATTATGTGGGAATACTTATGTGAGGTTTAATAGTGTGCTTATGATGAATGTGCATCTGTGGCTCTGAAAAATCCGATTCAAGTTTTGATCACTTCTCCCTTTTGCATTTATATCCAGGTTGACATGGTTATAATCCCTGCAACGACTGGACAGATGGGTGTTTTACCTGGGCATGTTGCAACAATTGCTGAGCTGAAGCCTGGTGTCTTATCAGTTCACGAGGGCAACGATGTGAACAAGTACTTTGTGAGTGGTGGATTTGCATTTGTTCATGCAAATTCTTTTGCAGATATAATTGCCATTGAAGCTGTGCCACTTGATCAAATCGACCCCAATTTGGTTCAAAAGGGCCTCGCTGATTTCACTCAGAAGCTAAGCACTGCATCAACCGATGTAGAGAAAGCTGAAGCTCAGATTGGGTTGATGTACATAGTGCGCTTAATGCTGCACTTACTGGTTAACGATGTAGAAAAAGCTGAAGCTCAGATTGGAATTGATGTACACAGCGCCCTTAATGGTGCCCTCACTGGTTAAGCAAACAGCAAGACAATCTTTGTCCTTGGTGAACTTTCTTTTTTCCTTTGTATCTGATTGATAAACTTCATCCTTTTTGCATAAGCCGATGATGATGATGTTTTCTGTTTTTAGTCCTGCATTACTTGAATAAATGCTTCGGACAAGGTTTCTTTACATGTCTTATTTGCTACCATATAAGCTTTACGCTAAACTGCAGTAATGAGAATAGATTGTTCAAAAAGAATTATACAGTAGTCTCATGCTCCCTAATTTCTAGCATGGGGTGTCCTTTTATATTGCTTTCCAGTTCTCACTTGGTGTCTCCTGTAATTGCCATTACAGTGCTTTACATTGCCCTTGGTTTACATACATTTGGTATCTGTTTGTAGAACCCAGCATTACCTGAATCATTACTTTGAACAGTTTCTCTTTCACAGTATCCAGTTATATACCTTTCGTGGGCTTGAGAAAGGAAAAAAAACATTTTAGCTCGAGTTGATGTTACTTTTAGCAAATTTTGCCTTGAAAAGTAGAACACATGATGCTGTTGTTGAAAATTAGCAATTAGCAGGATTGCCTACGTCCAGTGCGAACTTGAAGGTCAAAAGAGGCCTTTGTTTTCTGTTTTCTTTTTCTTTTTTAATTAATGCTGTCACCAATTATTAGTCTCTTATTGTTGAGTAAAGCACCAAGCTCAGTGAATTAGCAATTGATTAAACCTCAATTTGATGTTGCTATTATGTTTTCCCTGCTGTCTGCTAAAGAAATAGACTCAATGTTGTCCTCTAGATTTAGAATCATTTTCCTTTTATTCCTCCCTGTAAAAGTGGATTTATTAAGACAACCAAAACTCACAACAACATACCTAGTGAATCCCACAAATGGGGTCTGGGGAGGGTAAAATGTACGCAGGCCTTACCACAACCTTATAGAGATAGAGAGGTTGTTTTCGGAAGTCCCTCAACCAAAACTCACAAAATTTAAAATTTAAAAAGACAAGGAAGGATATGGGATCATTTCTGCGACAAAAGAAGAAGAAGAAGAAATTCCTCAGAAAATATAGTTCTAAAATACATTCCAATCCTGCAGTTGATCTCATTTTTTATTCAAAAGTGTAGACATTTCCTTGAGTAGGATAGTATTGTTATGGATTGTTCGATATTGAATAAATGAGCATTTTCTGTAGATGAAGTCCATAATATAGAGTGTTCATACAAATATTTCTTGTATCAAAACTTTCCATTACATGACAAGTATTCTCTTGGAGGTTATGCCAAGAAATGTTAGGTTTGTTCTTTGAATAGGAAACAGGACAAAGTAAAAAAGAAGATTAAGCAAATTTAACAATACAGGTTACAGAGGTTAAAGAACTAGAATTTAAAGAGATGCTAATAAAGATTTTATTTTCAATAGTTTCAAACGCTTGAAGGAGCATAGCATTATTCAAAAGAAACTGGTAGGAAGACTTCTCTCCCCGCTAACTTCAATCGGTATCTGTGCACCCAAACTATATGAAAGTTAGAGGTCTGTAAGGTTGCTTAAGATGTTACAGTGAGAACTTTCTGGTGTACACATCAAATGGCTCATTAGCAGTCAACTGGGGCTCCTGCAACCAAAAGGTAAACAATGTTATATGTAGTTCAAACATAATTTTGAGTAATATGAACAGTTTTAACTTGAGTCGAGGGTCTATCAGAAACAGTGTCTCTATCTCCAAGGTAGGGGTAAGGTCTACGTACACTCTACCTTCTTCAGACCTTACTCTGGGATTACATTAGGTATACTTTTAGCGATCAATACTTAGACATGATCCATTTATACTGGAAGAACAATTTTGTATCAATAAATATATTCTTGAGTTAAAGTTACCTGTCTCATCCCAATGCCAGAGCTTCCCCCGTTGATTAGCATTGTGACAAGAGAACTGACGATGTTGCTTCCTAAATCACCATGAGAACTGCAGATGGAAGATCTGATTGCATTCAGAATACTTCCGTAAGTAGTCCCTTGTCCGTGCTCAATTGCTTGGATGAAAGAGAAGGTCATTGCACCAGTTGAAATGACCTTGGCCAAACTCTGTCATCAACAAGTCAGTCATTTAATTTCCTTTGATTGATTTACCCTACTTATTTCCATTTCAAGAAGATCGAAAACTTTAGATAGAAAACTGAAATGTACATCTGTATCTGCTGATTTTTGATGATCATCACAACCACTGAAAGATATAACCTCTCCTCCATTTGTTCCTTTCCATGCTCCTGATCGAGGACGATGGTCTTCCCACACATATCGTCCAGTTCTGCATAAGTTCTTTTTTTAGCAAGACGTTTGATAGCCTTGATCATAAGAGTAAACATCAAACAACTACGTATGTTGAATAGGATTTGACTATTAAGTAGAACAAGAAGTAGAAGTGTCACATACCTGTCCATCCTACAAAAATATGGTAAATCTAGCATAGTACCACTGTGACAAGCATCTATAATGGCGTGAAGCTTAGCGCCACGAGGTAGAGGCCTAACAAGTGTTGCATTTAGTTCATCATCAACAATCATTCCTTGTGTTTTATAGTCCAAGGGGCAAAGTGTTTCATCATAGCCATCAATTTCATCTAAAGTGTAGTTCCTTTGTTGTAAGCCATGACCAGAAAAATGAAACACCAGGGAATCCCCTGCTTGAACACCTTGCATAAGCCAGTAAATTGCCATTCTTATGTTTTGCATAGTTGGAATTCTTTTTGGATCTCTTTCTTCTTCTGCAAGTGACAAAATGGAGATCATATTATTATCCGTTGGTGTATATAACTTAAATCCTACTAACATAGCTCTTGGGCCAAAGTGAGGAAGCTTAAACTGAAATGAAAAAGTTAAGAGTGAGGGAAGCCACTAAACTGATGGCTTCACTCATTTACTCGTTTAACACTCGTTTAGTAGACAACAAGTGGAATGCATACACTAACCCCTTTAGAGAGATAGAGATAGGTTGAGTACTACACGAACCCCTAAGTGCAAAATGAGTCATGTCTTCGAAGTGGGGTGACCTCATTTTGGTTGCTTCTGGAGAAGCTTCTAGCTCTAAATAATAGAGATTTTTGTTATGACAGACTATTGCTGACCTAGCGATAGCAAAGTCGAGCGGTATAAAAGTGAACTTTTATATCACTGCCTACTTATTGCCTGTCAACTGGTTAGTGAATATCAGCAAAGAAATGACAACAGAATTTAGCATCTTCTTAAGAAGCATTTCACTTTCTTGGATAAAGTCACAAAAAGGCATTAAAGGACAAAGTAATGAACTTCTAAAGTAAATATAGGCATCTTAAATTGAATTTTAAACTGTGTTAATGGGACAACTCAATGAAATTCTCAAGTAAATTTTAAACATACCATGTTCTGTATGCATTAGATGCTTAATTCAGACCAAATAGTGGAATGGGGGCATCAAAGAATCCACTAAGTTGGATAAAAAAACTCTCAAAACACACACAAAAAAAAACTATTTTGCGTCTAGGATTTAAGTTATATGCGTTGACATTTATATCTTATTATGAAAATAAGATATTAAACACTATCTTGAACTTGAGAATCGTGTCAAACGGTGGAGTTAGAAGTACGAATACGTCTTCCACTGAATTAAGTAGTTTTTGTTCAAACAATGTGGAGTATATGTATTTGTGTTAAGAAATTCACTAAATATGTTACAAATATTAAGTTTAGAATCCAATTATTAACCATTAAAGAAGTCATTTTAAAATTCAAAAAACTTAAAATTCTGACTCTGTCTCTGATCGTTTGGCAAAAAAAAGTAGTAATGGAAGAGAGTATTTTACCAGTGAGCATGAGAACAGAGTCTTGAGGAAACTTGAATCGATTGACAAGCAAGTACTTCATACATTTAGCATCATTAAGACATCCTTTGAGCTCATATTTAGTTTTTTTATATGTTATTCCAATAATCAAAGCCCTCTTCCGGCCAAAAGCCGGAGGGGGTTGAATCTTCTGTCCGGCCGTGGCAGATACACGGCCGTGTGACAGAAGAAAAGAGTTGTTCATGTAAGATAACAATCGGGTCCTCCTCCGAGTTTCGGTTGTGTCAGTTATCACTGCGGAGCAGAATACGCAGCGTATCGACTGAGCTCCATGAGGGAGTTGTAAGATTGTGTGGCAATTGTTACACTCCACAAGCTTCACCATCATTTTATTTTTTTGAAAAGAATAATAAGAAGAAAATGAAAAAAAGAATGTTTTTGTGGAAGATTAATGATTGAAAGAAGTGGGATTGTTATTGTTGATAATAAAGGAGAAGAGAAGATGAGACCAAAGGTCAAGATTCTCTATTTGGATCTCTGGTTTGGTTCAATTGAAGAGTAAGCTTCTATTTATAAGCATTTCTTTGAAGGAGTTTAAGTCCGCTGTAGTTCAGGTTTTGAAATTTATAAGTTTCGACTACGATCACAAGTTAATTTCTGTAATTCAGAATTTTAAATTTATAGGTCTCGACAACGATCATAAGTTAATTTTGTTATTCAGAATTTGAAATTTATAGGCCTCAACAGCGATTACAAGTTAATTTTGTATTCCTTTTGTTTTATGTTATGCGACATTGTTTGACTTAATATGATGTTTAAGAAAAAAAGGAAGATTTTTAAAGTTTGTGGTCTAAAATAATTCTTTGATATTTGTCTAGTTGTAAATCATTTTATTAAAGGCAAAAGAAGCATTTTTAAGTTAAATTATTTCTAATTAGAGTAAGGTAACACTTTAAATATTTATACATATTTAATATATATATATATAAAAGAAGTGTCAATGAAGCAGCTCAAGCAAACACCTCTTCGTCAACGTGCCTGCTTGAGCTGCCTGCTTATACGCCTCTATTATATGGGACCTACAAGAATAATTTGCGGGTTCATTAATTTAATATTTTCAAAGTAGCTTCACTATATTTCTTCAGCTGCTACAATTATGATTTTGCAATATTGCTTCAATTATGATTTTATAATATTAGTCAGGATAAATTATTGCGGTGAGTTTCTTAATTTAATATTTACAAAGCAGCTTGATTATATTTCTTCGACTGCTTCAATATGAGACCCACAAAAATAAAATTTGCGGGTTTCGTAATTTAATATTTCGAAAGTAGTTTGATTATATTTCTTCGGCTGCTTCTATGTCTGATAATTAATAACTTAAAAATTTAAAAATGCATATAAAAAATCTATTCGCATCACAACATTGAGATTAAAAAATATCTGTTGGACTTGTGCGGGAACGGACATTCGTGACTTTTATATATATATACACACAATCTAAGCAAAAGTTATTGGGTTCACATGAATATTGCACTTGCCAACAATCAAGGTTCACCCCTTATTTATATTATACACACATAAATGCAATTTTTTTGTTTATCTTATCAGATCATCTAAAGAATATAGCAGATAAACCTTCTTTAACACGCGGAATATGTAAGATTAAAAATAAAACAAGTTATATATTACTTCTATAGAAGATAAATTTAATTAAATAGTGTAATTTTTTATTAATGACACCAACAAATACCTTGAAGTACAACTAGTGCATGCAACTGTCTAATCACAATAACTTTTGTGTTGACAATTGCACATAAAAAGCGATGATTCACTTGTCCTCGTTTATAATTAAAAAACATTGTGATATATAGTCGAAATGATTCTTATTAGATATATTTTCATTAAAAAAATCGTGTATGAATGAAAGAGAGAAAAAAAAAAAGTTATTAAAAAAATGAAAGTATAAGATTCTCTAGTCTAGTCTATGCCATAAATCCCCCCTAGTAATCTACCATGAAATATATATGTGATATAAGATTCATTTATAGGCATGACAAACACTTTGCCCCCCTAATATTGATACATAATATGTTGGTAGATTTTATTTTTATAAATTTTTTTAGAGATATTGTTTTTAATAAATAAATTATTTTTTTTGATTTTAAAAGAAGTGAAGTAAAAGTAGAATTGAAAAGAGAATAACAATAACAAAATAGTAAGATGAACAAAGCAAAAGAAACAACAAGTAATCGTGTAAGTAGATAGTATATATTATTGTTTTCTTTGCTTCTATTTATTTGTCTTAATTACTATTCAGACACTCAAAAATATTTGTTTTTAATTGTAACTTTTTGAATATTTTGAATTGTTACTTATTTTGATTTATACAACAACAATAACATACCCAGTAGAATCCCACAAGTGGGGTCTGGGGAGGGTAGGATGTACGCAAACCTTACCACTACCTCATAGAGGTGGAGAGACTATTTCCTGGGAACCCTTGTCTCAAAAATCCATTAACAGAATAAACTAGATATGACCCAAAAAAAAGGACTAATAACCAAAGCAGATTAATAACCACAGCACAAGATAATACGTACATACGATACAATTATAGAGAAATAACAGATAGTTACAACACATGCTATAAAGCACTACTACTCTACCCCATTATACCCCACGACTAGATAACCACCTAACCCTACCAACCAATTAGACTGCTACTCTAATTCGCGACCTCCACTTCTTTATAATATTTTTTTATATTATTTCTATGTAAATAATTTTTATAATTTTATTTTTACAAAATTTTATATCAAAATACACATAGCAAATATTAATTTGATCCTCATACTTGGAATCAAGCTAAACAAATTGCAACAAAAAGTACTAGGTCATCTTTATAAGGTGTTGACCCCCACCACAAAACAAAGGAAAAATGGAATAAGGATAGGAGGGGGTACAATCGTCATTTTCCATCAAGAAAAATAAGGAGATTATGAAGCCACATTTAAATTGTGATTCATAATTTATGAATTTGAACTGTGAAGGTATTACTAATATTATATTAAAATAGATTATTTATATTATACATTTCAAATGGAGCTCCTCTCTGCAGGTGGTAAATGAGCAGATCGAGTTAGATATGAATCGATAAAATATGAGTTAAGTAAAAATAAATAAAATATCTAACTTGACTTATATTTTAAATAGGTAAAAATGAATCACTCAATGGATAATATGAATACTCATATTATAGTAGAGATTGTATTAAAAGTTTCAAAAACATATCCTTATTGTATTAAAAGTTTCAAAAACAGATCCTTTTAGTTGTTCCTCATCCCTTACCCCTCCACCTCGAGCCCCCCCCCCTCTCGAGGGCCTCCTACACAAAATAAAATGTAAAAAAAAATTTATTTTTTTTTAAAAAATAATGTTTTCCCCCTCACCAAGCTCCCAAACCCCCCACCCCCAACCCCTAAAAAAAGTAAAAAATTAAATAAAATTATTTTCTTTAAAAAAAATTCTTAAATATTTTTTTACCTCTAACCCTCTCCCCCGCTCTCCCGAGCGTCTCCTCACCTCTACCCTACACACAAAAAAAAAATGAATCTTTTAAAAGATATATAATTTTTTTTACAAGCCCACCCCTAACCTCCAAATATTTTTTTAAAAAAAAAAAAACCTCTACACAATAAAAAATTTAATTTACTTTTTAGAAAATTAAAAAAATATACTTACCCTCACCTACTCGAGCTCCTTCCAATAAAAAATTAATTTACATTATAAAATAAATCTCTTTTACCCATATTACCCATTAAATTATTCATTTTTGAACGGGTAAATGTGAGCTTTACCTATTTTTATCCATCTTAAATGGGTTGAGTACCCAACTTGTTTAAAATGGATAAATTAGGATAGATGTTCAAATAACTTACCCATTTTGTCACTCCGATTCCTCTCCATTTTCATTTTCTTCATTTCCCCCAAATTCTTATTTGGATGAAAAAAATTTGATCAGTGAATGTTTGAGATTTAATTAATTAAAGTAAGATCTAACCATGTATAATTAAATAAATATTTTCTTAGCAATTTTGAACTTTAAGAATTTTTTTTTAAAAAAAATTGATTCTTTATTTTTATATTTTGACAAAGTTTTTGTATTTCAAGTTAATTGATTTATTACGTACTACTTTTTATTTTTATTCTTTTTCATGTTTAACAATTGATAAATCAATTTTTTAATCATTGACCAAAAACTTATTAACACTAAATGATGTTTTATTTATACTTTAATCATTTTATATTTTACAATACCATAACTTGATTTAATTAGCTTTTTCTAAATTCACTCTTACAAACATTATATTTTTTTATTTTCTCATTTTATATATATATTTTTTAAAAACTATTCAATTAAAAAAACTATATACATACTTATGTTGCAAAAGGAGAAAAGTATTTAAAATATTTATGAATGAAATAATATTTTACTAAAATTATGGAATTTGTCAAAATAATTTAAAGCAGATATATAAAAATCTATTATCTTAATCATGATTTAAATTTTAATTATTTATATTTCATTATAACACGTGTCTTTCATCCAAATAAAACTTACGAAAATAAAAAAAAAAAGCTTCATTCATACGTTTCAAAAATATCTTTTTCTTAAATTCTAAATAAAAGTAAAATATTTTATATATCGTACTGCCTTTTTATGAGCCAAATATAATATGCATTTTTCTGTTTCATTAAAGGAAATATTACAATATTCAAAAGCTATCTCTTAGTATCCCTCAACATGACACATTGCTTTCCACTACTAACTTTTATTGATTCTTGTTCTAATGACCAAAAAAAAAAAAAACTACAAATAAAAATAATTTAGTAATTTAACATGAGATAAACACTATTAAAATTCAACTTGGTAGAAGCTTCCATGGACATATTTGAACTTAATTAGCTAAAAAATTTAAGAAGTTTATACAATGATAATCAAAATGGTGTTGCGTTGAATTTGATAAGTTGATATAATGAAACTAAAATAATGTTGATTAATTTTAGTGCTTGAAAATTGAAAAAAATATCAAAAATAAATTTGATCTTCTTTACAAAGACACAACAATAGATTTAACATAATGTAGAACTAACATTATTATTTTTATCATAAAAAATAAAAAAGGATGCTACAATTAATTAAATAAAATGTTCCATTGCTCAATTATTACAACAATTTATATATTAATTGAGGTAAAAAAAAATATCATGTTTTCTTTTAACAAATTCTTTTCAAAAATATCAATACATGAATTTTTTTGTAACAATATATACACACACATACACTTTTTTGGGAGAAAATGGAGCGATTACTTTAGTGGCCTTATGGTCCAGAAGGCCTTGATTTTTATTGCTTTAACTTTTTGCATAATATAAATTAGAAGATTATACTGTCTCCGTCTAAATTTCTATGAAGTAATTTGACTTGACATAAATTTAAAAAATTCTTTTATGAAACTTATGATTTAAAATGTACAATTCTTTTATCTTAGTCAAATTATGCTGTCATAAAAGAATATACTAAAATTGAACAAATTAAATGTGACTATTTTTTAATGCAGATTGAAGGTTCTTAATACTATATTAATCACATTCCAAAACATGTGGTAGTCAATTAGTGGAATATTCAAAAAAATTATGCACGTTCACTGAATGTTAATGAAAGAAAATCCTTTCAACTAATCAATCATAATAACCATATTAATTAGTTTAAAAATTACAGAAATATACAACTTATATTTACATAATTTTATATAATCCTTACTCTTTTAAAAAATCACAAAAATCCCTTAAATGATATAAAATTGCAACACTTATTAATACAAATTACAATCTCTACTTCTTCATGTATCATAACTAAAATCCCTTAATGCTCCTATCTTTTCGACATGTATCACTAGTTTCGTTTTTTGTATCAAAAAGAAGAATTTTTTGGTAATTTTGAAAAAAGCTGATATTAGTTGAAATTAGCTCTAAAAAATATGAAATTTGTATAAAATGCCCATTATTTTTAATACTAATTAACTGACTTAATTATAGAAGGAAGGTAAGAAGACTAATATACCCTCTCAACTATTTACTCTTTTAATACTATTTTTTTTTACCTCAATAGGACTTATATAATTGAGTATCCTATCATGTTCATGGTTTTAAAGTTTTAATATGATTATTTTTAATAAATTACCCAAATTATCTCTTGATCATGTAAACACGATAACTTACGAAGAATAGATACTTCAACATAATATCCGTACTTGAAAAAATTTTCTCAATTCGAGTTTTACCATCATTCTCCTTGTATATAGCTTGTTTGATTCCTTAAAAAAACATAAAATCAATCTTATCTCCCGATCTCTAGGTCCCACTAGCAATACTACTGTTCATTCTCTTCTTCAATGAAGTAATAAGAAATCCCTCTTCACTGTAACTCTCTCTACTTCTGCTCTACTTCATCTTCTTCATCTAACATGCAAGCCACATTTTAACATGGTATCAGAGTCCTAAATCGAACGTTGCTTCGATCGATTGCAGACAACTCAACTAGGAACAGATCAAATCGATGGCAGAATTAGCAGCGAATGCTACTTCCAATGATGCGACTTCATTTAAAACTCTCGATCCAACTTGAGAGAAAACGGAATCACC
>DF357401.1:0-23280 GCA_000787875.1 Solanum virginianum | reverse complement strand
TGGGAGAAGCTAGAGGTGGCCCCGGTGGTTGATAAGATGAGGGAAGCGAGACTGCGATGGTTTGGACATGTGCAGATAAGGACTTCTGTTAGGAGGTGCAAGAGGTTGGTTTTGGGAGTTACACGGAGGGGTAGAGGCAGACCGAAGAAGTACTGGGGGAGGTGATCAGACATGATATGGCGGAACTTGATCTCACTGAAGACATGACCCTAGATAGAAAGAAGTGAAGGTCGCGAATTAGAGTAGTAGGCTAATTGGTTGGTAGGGTTAGGTGGTTATCTAGTCATGGGGTATAGTGGGGTAGAGGAGTAGTAGTGTTTTATAACATGTGTTGTCATTATTTGTTGTTTATGTGTTAATTGTATCATATTTACGTATTGTCTTATGCTTAGTCGTTTTTTGCTATTTCCTTTCTTTTACTTTTTAACATATCTAGTTTATTCTACTTATGGGTTTTTGAGACGAGGGTTCCCAGGAAACAATCTCTCTACTTCTAGGAGGTAGAGGTAAGGTCCGCATACATTCTACCCTTTCCAGAAAATAATAGTACGATGCATTTTTAATGAGTATGAAATTTTATGATCTAAAATAAATAATATAATTATATAATTATAATCATTTTA
Organism: Solanum virginianum; assembly: GCA_000787875.1. NCBI lineage: Eukaryota > Viridiplantae > Streptophyta > Magnoliopsida > Solanales > Solanaceae > Solanum > Solanum virginianum. The sequence continues at coordinate 22,657 of DF357401.1, read as the reverse complement.
TAAAAAATAAATAAAAGTTTATCTTTTTGAAAAACAAACATAAATTGAAACATACAGATTACCAATAATTGTGGAAATTATTATACTAGAAACTTTTTTTTTCTCATCATATATACAACTTAAAGAAACAAGAATCAGTGACAACAAACGAATTTTATTGCTAAAATATAAAATTCGACATTAATTCTATTTAGCAACAAATTATCCAAATATTATGTGCCATAGTCACTTATAATAATTAACTAACAAAAAAGTGATGAAGTTTATAGATAATTTCTATATTTTTGATAGTGTATGCAGACTAATGCAAGCAAATCCAACTATAAAAAAAAAATTAATTGTAACTTTTATACACTGACAAGGCAGCATATATCGTTGGTTAGAGTTCCTCTTAATTCTTTTAGGCGAGCTATTCCAAACACTTCTCTAATAATAAGGTAAGCTTTCAAGCCGTCGTCTTTTAAAGAAATGGGCATAGTGAACTGTAATTATGAAACGATTGGAAGATCTGGCCAAAGAAGATAATAGCCAAGAGCGGAGCTACTCTTTTGTTAGGGAGTTCATCCGAATCTCTTTCAATGTAAAATTATACTATTTCTATACAGTTAAAATAATTTTTTATTTGTATATAGTAGTTATCGAACCCTCTTCATATAGTTCGTGTGTCTATTTTTTTTAATATTTTGAAGCCCCCCTCCCTCCCCCTAGTGACAATTCTTACTCTGCCACTTGCGGTAGCCCTGTAGATTCATTCCCATGATTCGGTCCTTCTCAGTAAAACTTGGCGTGTTCGAATTCTAACCACTTTTATGTGAGAAAGGGTGACTAATACAAGTAAATCCAAGCTGACTACAACAATAACAACATATCTAGTGGAATTCCACAAGTGGGGTTTGGGAAGGATAAATATACGCAAACTTTATCGTTACCTCATAAAGATAGAGAGACTGCTTCTGAAAGGCAATATATGCTGACTAACAATGCAAGTAAATCAACGATTAAAAAAAAAATTAAATTTAACTTTTATACACTGACAATAACTTACTTGTCGAAGTCAGGTTTGCCATCATCAGACCATCCTTCAGGCTGAACAACATCAGACATATCAGTGTATGAGAAAACAACCTTAGAGAAAGGCCTCCATGCCCTTCCTAAATATGCAGATTTGCCTGTTCCAGTGACAGTACAATGTACAAATGAATATCCACTGTCTACACTTTCTTCACCCCTTGCATGTGCTGTTATCATTGCCATTGGATCCCCTGGAAGTACATGTGTCTCTGTGTTCTATATTTTTTTCAAAAAAAAAAAAATTAGATAGAAGAAAAAAATTTCATTAGTTTTATTAATGAGTTAAATGGAGTTTTGGCGGATTGAAATGAATTGAGTTGGTAAATATGAAAATAACGTTTTATTGCACAGTTTATCCCTTTAAATGAGGTGGTATTCAGTTTTGAAAAGATTATCTAAATACACGTCTTATTTCATCATAAGAAAAAAAAATCAAAAATTCCTCTTGGATACATTACTTCCCTCTCGCTGATACATTCCAATCTTTCTCTCGAATACATCCATTCCCTATCTGATACATCCTTCCTCTATCATATACATCCCTCCCCTATCTGATACATCCCTCCCCTGTGTATTCAAATGTCTTATCCTCTCTAATACATTCTTCTGCTATGTATTCAGATGTCTAGTGATACATCAAGAAGTCCAATAATATATTTTGAATTTCATAAATTTTAAGAAATTTTTATAATTTAAAAAAGAGTAGAAAAATAATGCGCTTAGCTCTTAACACTATGAGCTTACTCTTAGAAATCAAACATATGTTATTTAAGTCATGATGTATAGCTTGTAAAATATTATAATGAAAAAAATATCAATTTATGACCACAAATAAGGGCAAAAAATTAAAGTTCTAATGTAAAATAGGGGCAAAAGTGCAAATACGACTATGATTAGCTAAGTCAAGAATCAAGATAGACTAAACTATGGGTCATAACCCAACCCAATTCACCTAGCTCGATCGATATCTGGAAAACTTTTACTTAATTAAAATAGATTAAAGTTCTTTTTTGTTTACCAAATATAAAGATTTTCCATTGCCAAAGATGAAATCAACAGTGCCTTCAATGTAGCAATCTTTAATGAAATGTTTTCCACTATCATCACAAAAAGTGTCTTGAAATCCAAACATTTTACAATTGTACAATGAAGCTTTGTCTCCTCCTGTCCTTAATGCTGCTGCTTGAGCTAATTCCCTTTTTCCATCTGGTCTTGGTGCTGAATTCTAATAATAATAATATTTACAACAAATAAATAAATAGTTAGATACATATTGATATCAAAAAATTCAACGAATTCTTTCAATGTATTATTTTTGAGTCCAATAGAATGTTGGGTAGTAAATTCCTCCCACATCGGTGGAAGAGGAGAAGTAGAACCTACTTAAATAGGTTCAACCCAATCCATTAGTATGAGGCATTTTGGGAGATGCCCAAAAACAAATCCGTGAGGGCTTGGCCCAAAGCGGACAGAGCCTAGGTTCGAAGGGAAGGTGTGATGGACCGACGTGTGCGGAGTCACCTGTGTGGCATCAAGACCAAGGATCTGCAAGGGTGTCTTGTATCGAAAGTCTTCCTGTCAGGTGATGGTACAGGCGGCGTGAGGCTTTTTGGGAGATGCCCAAAACCAAATCCGTGTCCCGTTGAGTGATAGGGGGAGGGAGGTTTGTTGAGTAGCAAACTCCTCCCCACATCGGTGGAAGAGAGATGCCCAAAACCAAATCCGTGTCCCGTTGAGTGATAGGGGGAGGGAGGTTTGTTGAGTAGCAAACTCCTCCCCACATCGGTGGAAGAGAGATGCCCAAAACCAAATCCGTGTCCCGTTGAGTGATAGGGGGAGGGAGGTTTGTTGAGTAGCAAACTCCTCCCACATCGGTGGAAGAGAGATGCCCAAAAACAAATCCATGTCCCGTTGAGTGATAGGGGAGGGAGATTTGTTGAGTAGCAAACTCCTCCCACATCGGTGGAAGAGGAGAAGTAGAAATCCATTAGTATGAGGGGGGAGATGCCCCAAAATAAAGCCGTGTCCGTGAGGGCTTGGCTCAAAGCGAACAATATCATACTAATGCGGGGTTGAGGTGAGGATGCACGCGATCCCTACATAGAATATATTTAAAAATGAATACGTACCACAAAATTGATATTGACAGCACTGAAATATTCAGATTCAATAATCACAGTGGCACTTTCAACAGTATTATATTCTTTTGCAGTTCCATTAAATATAATATTTGGGACATTTTTAGGGTCTCCATAAAATGTTATGAAAGGCTTTGACCTCTCAATTTTGACTTTTTCTGTGTAATTTCCACCTCCAATCCAAATAATAACTCTTCTTGTATTCCCTTGTGGAATACTATTAATGGCTTCTGTTAGAGTCTTGAAATCACCACTTCCATCTGTATTCACCTATTAATTGCGTAAATTTAAAATTTAGAGTCAGTAAATTTTGTATTCTAGTAAAGTTACATATGATTTCAAATGTATTCATTCGAATGTTTAAGTAGATATAAAGTTTATGATTTTTCAAAAGGGATCATTAGAGTGTGATCTAAAAGGCCCGTAAATTACATGAGAAACAAAAAGAGGATCATTTATTAAATAAATATCTAAAACGGAACAATTGGCAAAAATTAATTTATAAAAGAAATAAAATGGAAAATGGAAGTATTAAAAATAAGTTGGCCTTTGAACATAAAGATTTGTGAAATTTAGAAAAATGTTGAAAATGATATTTGAAAATCAGAGTTCTGTTTGAACACAAAAATAAATTAAAATTATTTTTGAATATTTATAAATGATCTAAACTGAAAATTGTGAAAACAACTGACCTTAACGATAGTTTTATTAGCCTCAGCGGCTACAAGGGCAGGGTCTAAAGTGTCTTTTCTTGCATCTAAAGGCTTAACATTAGCTTCAAACCAACTATTTAATTGTGATTTATCAGCTGGTATTGGAATTAAATCATCAGAAAATACTCTAGGAATGAAAAGAAGAATTGTTAAAACAATAGTTTCTAAAACAAAAATTGTATTTTTTCTAGACATTTTCTTGATTTTTTTAAAAGTAACTTTTTATTTTTATTTTTATTTTTTTGTTTTGGTTTTCTATACAAACTTACTAGTAAGTGAGGGTATTTATAGATTAAAAAATAGGAAAGGATTTTAAAAAGAGAAATTAGAGGTAAATATTAAATTAAGATTAGTGGAAGATAATTTAGAGATAAATGAAAGAGAAAATAACTCTATGGTAACACTAAAAAGTTGCATATGAATGATGCTGATATTATTGAATTCTTTAAAATAAAATAAAATAAAATTGTTAGGTTAAGTATTGTAGGGCAATGCGAATAGTACGTTAAAATAGATGATTTTTATCTAAGGTTTGTTTGTAATAACTTTGCATATATATTGACAGTGTAAAAATATATTTTCGTAATCATGATACTCATTCAAATATGAGTACTACCTATATTTTTTCTTGTTAAAATTTTCATGAAAAATTAAATCAAAAATACTTTCCATTCAAGAAACCAAAAAGAAAAAAAATTAAAAATGGCTAGAAAAAATACCATCTTTGTTGTGGAAACGATCATTATAACCATTCTTTTTTTTAATATTATCAGAGTATTTTCTGATGATTCAATTCTAATACCAGCTGATAAATCGCAATTAAATAGTTGGTTTGAAGCAAATGTTAAACCATTAGATGCAAGAAAAGACACTTTGGATCCTGCCCTTGTAGCTGCTGAGGCAAATAAAACTATTATTAAGGTTATTCCTTACCTTCATAAGCATATTTGTATAGAATCATGTGAATATTTTATCTAAAAAGCTTAAATCGTTAGAAAATTTTTATTTTTTATTTTATTTTATAATTATAATCTTTAAAACGTCATTCATGTGCATGACAAATTTAATTTTTATGAGCCAAGTACGACTAAGTTGAATATTTTTTAATAATAGATTAAATTAGATCGAACCTGATTGGGGTTTGGGGGTTTATTATGCCAATGCTATGATGCATGTTGAAGTGTGTAACCATCGATCTCTTTTCCTCATAGATTCATAAAAATATTTGATAGTCATTTCATGCATTATTTTCATTATAAAATAAAATTATATATATCTATGTTTATGTAATATTTTTATGTATTAATTAATTATATATATATATATATATATATCAACACATCCTTCACATGAATACCACTTTTTTTATTTACTTAAATAACGACATGCCTCCTCATGAATGCCAATAAGATTTGAACTCGAAAATTTTATCTGCTTTAATATCATATTTAAATGTGTCACTATTTTATTTATCAATTTAAATAGTAAAATTCAAAATTTATTGATTCTAAATTTTGAATTTGCGAAACGACAGGTAAGGACAGATGGAAGTGGCAATTTCAATACTATAACTGAAGCTATTAATAGTATTCCAGAAGGGAATAAAAGAAGAGTTATTATTTGGATTGGAGGTGGAAATTACACAGAAAAAATCAAAATAGAGAGGTCAAAGCCTTTCATAACATTTTATGGAGACCCCAAAAATGTCCCAAATATTATATTTCATGGAACTGCAAAAGAATATACTACTGTCAACAGTGCCACTGTGATAGTTGAATCTGAATATTTCAGTGCTGTTAATATCAATTTTGTGGTACGTATTCTTTCATTTTTAAATAAAAATAAATACGTCACCTTGGAGTCGCAGGGGTGGGTGGGTGGATTTGGCATGGATCCCTATCCTATTTATCAATTATCCATTTTAAAATTATGCAAAATATAAAAAATAATGTACTTATTTGATAAAAGAAAATTAGGTCAATCTAACAATTTATACTTTTAAATAAGATATCGACACAATTCAAGAAGTTGCACCTTTAGGTGGCATAACCATAACATACATAGCATAGATATCACACTTGAAAATAATAGCAATTAGCTCGAGCAGCAAGATGCTATCGTGAAACTAATTGCAAAAGAGAGAAAATCGACTACATTAAAATAGCCTTCGCCTTTGAAGGTCCATTCATATTACAAAATTGCTCAACAATAGTCAGACAAGCGAGTGTTGTTGGGCTAAACCAAAAAAGTTTATGTAGAGCTCGATCTATAAGCATTAACTAAAGAAACGTCCCGTGGTAAGAGATTGGACTCAGAAATGATACATTGAAAGAATTTGTTGGGTTTTTCGATATCAATAAGTCCCTAACTATTTTATTTTCAAGAACACTGCACCAAGACCAGATGGAAAAAGTGAATTAGGTCAAGCAGCAGCATTAAGGACAGGAGGAGACAAAGCTTCATTGTACAATTGTAAAATGTTTGGATTTCAAGACACTTTTTGTGATGATAGTGGAAAACATTTCTTTAAAGATTGCTACATTGAAGGCACTGTGGATTTCATCTTTGGCAATGGAAAATCCTTATATTTGGTAATTATAAACATCTTTAATTACTTTTATTTTGTTTGGATTTATATATAGTCCTTCAGCAATAAGATCAGAATAGACGGATTCATGATATAAACTTGATTGAGAGGATAAATTTTTTTTTCCGTATATATAAAGTTATGAATATCCTTAATATATAGGAGAAGAGGTGGATAGGTGGGGGCTTCATATATCCCTCCAAGGGGCGAAGCCAGGGTATCAATAACGGTTGGTCAAAAAATTACACTACATACATACAATTTGCCAAAATTACTTTTTATCTACCATATATATATATAGATATAGTAGGTATGGTCTCCCTCGACTTTTTAAAAAAATATATATTTACTTCTTTATAATCTGAATATTCTTAGTGAAAATTCTGAATACACCACTGTTTCTATGTATTCATATAGTCATGGAAGTAGCATTTGTATATCCAACTATTAAAGACTATGGTGGAGCCAGAATTTTATCAAAAGGGTTAAAAATCTAAATAAATAAAAATACGAACTAACAAAAGGAGGTTCGACATCTACTATATGTACATAAAAAAATAATTTTAACCACATATAAATAATATAATTTTTCATCGAATTAGCTGCCCCTGCCCCTGATGAAAGAGTGGCATGATTAGACTATTTTTGATAGTTTTAATTTTTTTTCAAGAGAATAAATGCCTTTTTTCTTTTGTGGAAAAATGTAGAACACAGAGACACATGTAATTCCAGGAGATTCAATGGCAATTGTGACAGCACATGCAAGGCCTGCAAAAGACATTGATACTGGATTTTCTTTTGTGCATTGTATGATTACTGGTACTGGAAATACAGCATATTTAGGAAGAGCATGGAAAGAATACTCTAAAGTTGTTTTCTCTTACACTGATATGAGTGATGTTGTACATCATGAAGGATGGTCTGATTTTGGTAAAAAGGAGTTTGCAAGGTTAGTCACTATATCGACTATATATAAGTTAAAACTCTTTTTTGTTATAATCGAGTTAAGAGGGGTAATATATTGATATGAATAGAGGGTCATCATGACAAATCAATAGATCGTATATGAACTAAAGTTAGAAAGCATGTTATTATTATATATCAATATATTTCTAGCAAACAACTCAAGGGAATAAAAGAAGAGTTATTATTTGGATTGGAGGTGGAAATTACACAGAAAAAATCAAAATAGAGAGGTCAAAGCCTTTCATAACATTTTATGGAGACCCCAAAAATGTCCCAAATATTATATTTCATGGAACTGCACACATGATTTTAGAATGGGAAATATCAAATTGTGCCAAAAGTTCATCATGAAAGAAAGGACTCACTAAGTTGGGATCACTAACTAATACTAATCTAGCCCCGCCTAGGAGTCTGTGGACATCCATTTACATCATTTCTTTGAAAGGCTCCCGACTTTATTTCCCACTTCACCTTTCCTGCATCTTTCTTTCTATCCATAGGTCGGCTTCGCGCAGATAGATCTTTCATTTTGAGTTTGCCCCATCTGTATATGTGTGTATGCATTTTTTCTTCTTATCCATTCCCTTTCCTTTTTGTCAATGAATATATTATGAATTCTTTTTATAGTTTCATCTTTTTTCTCATTGTCTCCTTATAAAATAATATAATATATTAGATCAATATGTATAACTTAAATTTTTATTTTTTTCAGTACGGTATATTATGGAGAATACAAGTGCAAAGGAGTTGGAGCTAATTTGGATGGTAGAGTTGGATATGTGAAGAAATTAAGTGATGAAGAGGCAAAGCCTTTTATCTCCCTTGCCTATATTGAAGCCTCTAAGTGGCTACTTCCTCCTGTGGCACTTTAAAATATTTCAAGTGTTATGTTGTGGTGCTATTTTAATGTTGTTGCAATATTTTGACTTTAATTTATTTTCCTGCTAATTGATTTTTCACTTTATCGTTATTTTATAAAGGAAAAAGGACATTTTTGCGTCTATGTTATACTTCATTTTTCGATCCATATAATCGATATGGATCAAGTCAAACCTCTATATAATCCATATCAAAAATAGACTATCTTCAAGAAGAAGGGTTTTGGGGAATTGAAACTTGGGCAAGAGGAATTTGAGGAGCAGAAGAAGAGATTTTATCTAATTATTTGTAATTTCTCTTTACTCATTGATGTAGAAGCAGACATTGGTATTGAATTCTTTCTTTTAATTATGTCTAGCTAAAACTCCTAATGTTGAGGGTGTGTAATTGACATGTGAACTTGATTTATAGTTTGAGCCTTATCTATTTTGAATGTTTTGTTGTTAATTTGAGTGAGTTCATACTCATTGCTATATTTAACTGAAAATCTTAAGGCTGCAAACTCTTAGTTATATTTAAATTTTCAATTGTTGCATTAACTATGAATGACTGGAGTGGACAATGAGTGTGATAGCTTAAAATCTCTTAGGGTTTTGGTTGAACGCTAGATTTTGAGTTCAATGGCTAAGGTATTAGAAGGTTTGCTTATAAATTGCTTAGGCCAAGCATGTCCTATAACGATTTTGTATATGAAGCTATAACAAGTTCATGTGAGACATTGTTATTCGTCTGACGAGAAGTAGTCGTTACAAGCAATTCTAGCTTACTCACATCTAATTAACATATTCATTCAAGTAGTGAGACCTATTTATTTAACTCTTGTCACATGTTAACACACCCCTGACATCTCTCTTAATTATTTATTTAATTCAAATCTAGAAACCATCAATTAGTTACAACCCCCTTTATTAACGCTACAATCATTTAATTCAAATTAATACTTCTAAATTTGAACAACCGTTCTCTACAGATTTGACCTCGACTCCTTGTTGGATAAATTATGCGATGACGATTACAAAATCTTTTTGATATTTTTGAGATATGTTGAGGCGGAAATCAATGACACTCCCAACTATCTCCTTCAAAAGATAATGAAGTAGTCAAGAAGTTCCCATGTCATATATAGCTGTAAATCTGGAAAATTAAAAGCAAGAACAGAAAATCTTCCATTCATATGTTCAAATTTATTCTTAGTTGAAAATGGATTTTCTCCATCCCCTATAGCCATGTTCATTAAAGGATGAACTGACGAACACTATTCAAGAAGAGTCTAAAACATAAAAAGAATAGGGACTGAAGTAGTCCAAAATAACAAATCCTGCATTACTAGAGAGCTTGCAAAAAACAAAGCAGGTATAAGGTACTTTAATTGAAGTAGTCATTGGATTGAAGGGAGAAGAAAGTGACGTAATAAAAAAGAAGAATGAAAGTTGAAGATCTTTATTATGCTCTTATACCATATAAGAATTTAAGTAGAACAAGAGATTTAAAAAAATTTCCTTTCTTTCCCTATACATTTTGTGTCATTTTATACAAAGAATTTCAACTCTCTTATTTTCTACAATAACATACTCTAACTATCTGATGTTCTACACTCTTCTTATTTTGTATTATAATGCTTATGAAGCAAAAATATATATAATTGTGTATTTATTTGTTGAGTATGTATATTGGACCAGAATAAGTGCAAGCTTAGTAAGACCCAAATATAACGTTGGTCCAAAACCTTGAGCCTCAATGTACACGTGGAGCTATAAAGAGAGAAGTATTAAAAACACCCTTGAAGTTATTAGTTTCGTCCCTAAACTATTGATAGACTTAAAAACACCCTTCAACTTGGCGAACTAAGTTTAAATACACTCTCGAACGTGACACGAATTATTAGTTTCGTCCCTAAACTATTGATAGGTTTAAAAACACCCCTCAACTTGGCGAAGTAAGCTTAAATACACCCTCGAACTTGGCACAAATTATTAGTTTCGTTTCTAAACTATTGATAGGCTTAAAAACAATAGTTTGTGTCAAGTTCGAGGGTGTATTTAAGCTTGGTTCGTCAAGTAGAGGGGTGTTTTTAAACCTATCAATAGTTTAGAAACGAAACTAATAATTTGTGACAAGTTTAAAAGTGTTTTTAATACTTGTCTCAGCTTGCTCCTATTTAATAATTTCAGATAACTAGAATGCATTGAAGAGCCTATAACAACCATTGTATGGGAGCTAACCAATTTTTGGATATCTTCTTCAAACCCTTTTCCTCTTTGCTTCTGCCTCGTTTCTATCATCATCTTCCTTATAATCTCATTAGTCGTTCTCCATTTCAGATATCTCATTTAATTATTTATAACATTCTATGTTTTAATTATTTTCTTTTACTCACAAGTAACTTTGATTTAAGGCTTTTCCTTCCAACTAAGGGATCGTTTGATCAAGAATTATAAGGTAAGAATTGAAATATAGATAATATATATATATATATATGGCAATTTGGACAACTTAGAATGATGTTTATCCCGCATATCTCTAGAAAGATCGGGATCTTTACAAAGGACTTTATCAAGCTTTCGTCTCAATTCATATTTAGCCTAGCCGCGAGCAATCTACGTTTGTGATCTCGTATATTTCGCTTCTCCGACATCTTACTGAGTTTCCCCCTCATCTTTTTGCAAAAAGCCGCTCCACGGTGGTAAAGTCTCATCTTGTGTGTTGGCCGAAGTTATTTTGTAACATTGAACCCTCGAATATGTTCAAAGATCTTGAAATGATCTTCTAGTTCGGGGGAGAATTCGCAATATATATATATATATATTTGAAAAAAGATACATTTAACTTTTTATTAGTTGAAATGTGTAGAATTGTTATGTCTTTATAGATGAGTCTATAATTTTTTTCAACAAATAAAAATAATAATAATAATAATAATAATAATAATAATAATAATAATAATAATAATAAATGTATAAAAGGTCACATAAATCTTTTTTGAATCTATTTTTGTAAGGTCTCACAAACTACACGGAGAGTGAAATTTAACAATGAACACTCCATAATTTAAGTATTAAATATAAACATAACTAATTTAAAGGTTTTTTTTTTTTTTGAAGTATTTACTCTAATTTTCTAATAAATAATTTCCAAAAATAAATAAATAAAATAATTTGGGCCAAAAATGGCTTCATTGTATTTGGTAAAAGAAAAAACGAGGAGAAAGAGGAGAGTATATGGCTGTTCAAATTCCCAAGGAGCTCGTGATCCATTTATAATTATGAGAAAAATAAAATAAAATATCATAATTATTTACTTACTATATAAGAATAGTATTATTTCAAGAATTTAAAATTAACAAAATTTCCATTTTTGTTTTTGTCATTTTTTTCTTTCTTTAACAATCTTGATCCTTCTAGGTTTTTTGGGTGTTCTTTTTTTTTTTTTTTTTTCATTTTTTCAAGAATTTAGTGGGCAGCCATGAATGCACTTGCAGCTACAAGCAGGAATTTTCGTCAAGCAGCTAGGATTCTTGGTTTAGACTCCAAACTTGAAAGGAGTCTTTTGATCCCTTTCAGAGAAATTAAGGTAAATTGAATGATTTTAATGTTGTCTATTAGTGTAAGTTTCAATCTTTTTTGGAGAATTTCATGTTATGTTTGAAATCTTAGGTAAATAGTATGATTTTAATGTTATGTTTCAAATTTTTCTATAATAGTGTAAAGTGATATCCATATTCCACCGGTATGTTATTGTTGTTGCTTGTAGTGTAAAGTGATCAATATTTAGTGTATAGTGATTATATTAGTGTAAAGTTTCAATCTTTTTTTTTGGAGAATTTCATGTTATGATTGAAAATCTAAGGTGGAAGAGGGGTCTTATTGTGAAAGAACACAAACTTTTCTATAGTAGTGTAAAGTGATCAAAATATTTAATGTATAGTGAATAATATTAGTGTAAAGTTTCAATCTTTTTTTGGAGAATTTCTAGGGGCAGAGCTACATTTATGCAAGGGTGAACATCCTTCGTTGGAGAACTTTTTTGAATATATAGATATTTTGATACATATCAATTTTGAACACCCTTGATACAAAAATCAATCCACCAATGTTCTAAAAGTACAAATACCCTTGATGAAAATGCTGGCTCTGCCACTGAGAATTTCATGTTAGGATTGAAAATCTAAAGTGGAAAAGGGGTCTTGTTCTGCAAGAACTCAAATTTTTCTGTGTTAGTGTATTGTGATGAAAATATTTAGTGTAAAGTTTCAATCTTTTTTGGAGAATTTCATGTTATGATTGAAAATCTAAGGTGGAAAAGGGTCTTGTTCTGGAAGAACTCAAATTTTTCTATATTAGTGTAAAGTGATCAATATTTAGTGTATAGTGATTAATATTAGTGTAAAGTTTCAGTCTTTTTTGGACAATTTCATGTTATGATTGAAAATCGAAGGTGGAAAAGGGGTCTTCTGAAAAAACTCAAATTTTTCTGTATTTGTGTAAAGTGATCATTATTAGTGTAAAGTTTCAATATTTTTCTGAAGAAAGTTATTGTTCTGAAAGAACTCAAATTTTTTTTCTTGAACCGAGCGTTTATCAGAACAACCTCTCTACCTCAGACAAGGTAGGTTGTGTGGGGTAAGGTGTGATACATCCGACCCCTCCCTAGACCCCACTTGTGGGATCACAATGGGTATGTTGTACTGAACTGTGTTGGTTGAAGTCTCTAAAAAAATATCAAAGAGTGAAGAAATTCTTATTTATTTGTTGAGATTCCTGGATCATGTTGAAACATAGAATTGTTTACTTAAAAGTTTAAAACTATAAGCAGGTGGAAATATCTGTTTATTTATTTGGTTATGGGACAGATTGATTGATGGATTTAGTATTTGATCAGGTGGAATGCACAATTCCCAAGGATGATGGGACATTAGTTTCCTATGTTGGATTTAGAGTACAGCATGATAATGCTCGCGGACCCATGAAAGGAGGAATCAGATACCATCCTGAGGTTATTTGATCCTTTTTCTCGAATGTCTGAACTTATTTCTTGTTCTCATGTTGATTGAATTTTTCTAGTACTAATAAAACTATAGAGATTTGCAATTACAAAGTTCTTTTCAGACACAGGACTTGAACCAGCACTCTTAAGAAAAAGACAAATTTATTGAACTACCTGTCGTTTTGATTGTGCTGCTAGTTTCTTTAACAGAATTTGAATGTAGTGTTCCCTGTAATGTGTTGTCTGAATAAGCTTTTTCCATGTTGTATAAACATTGATATGTCATCTAATTATGGTTATATGTAAGTACGGAGAAATTGCAAGTGAAAAGAGTAAGAGGAGATTTCGGAGAAAGAGACAGGAGATTGTAAGTGATGAGGAAAAAAAAAAGAGATTTAGGAAGTAAGATGCCTAAAGAAGAGTAAGATATAGAAGGAACGACAAACATGAAGGCTAGAAAGATAATGAACAAGCAAGTCTTCCATCATTACATTATTTCACCCCCTCGAATATGTTACTTTATAGTTCTTGTATTTCAATGTACACCGAGTCTGAACAATATCTGTTGTTTCCCGAAGCTAGAATTTGCACTGAAATGGCTTAAGTTTCTTTTACAAGGTTGATCTTGATGAGGTGAACGCCCTTGCACAACTAATGACTTGGAAGACTGCTGTAGCAGATATTCCATACGGGGGAGCAAAGGGTGGGATTGGCTGTGTACCGAAAGAGTTGAGTTTGAGCGAATTGGAGCGCCTTACGCGTGTATTCACGCAGAAAATTCATGACCTTATTGGAATTAATACTGATGTCCCTGCACCTGATATGGGCACTAATGCTCAGGTTAGTGATACAGTTCTCTGATATGACGTTGTGAACATATTCTCTACGGAGCTGCAGAATATGAAGCAAATAAATGCGCTCATGTGGTGCTTCCTATGACAGACCATGGCTTGGATTTTGGACGAGTACTCAAAATTTCATGGTCACTCTCCTGCAGTTGTGACCGGGAAACCAGTTGTAAGTTTTTGTTCAGTAAATTATTAAATTCCCAATGCGCTATTACGTTCAAACTTATCCTATCAGAATTAAACGAGTCACTTGAGAACTCTTTTTCACTATTATACCTAGGATCTTGGCGGTTCATTGGGTAGGGAAGCTGCAACTGGGCGTGGTGTCGTTTATGCTGCAGAAGCTTTACTTGCTGAGCAGGGGAAGCAGATTAAGGGTTTGACTTTTGCAATTCAGGTAGAATTTCTGACTAGTTCAGTTCTAGCAGGCAGCAGCCATGATGTTGCGCAGAAAGTCAGTTGAAATGTTGCTAAATATATTTTTGTTAATATTCTTAAGGGGTTCGGGAATGTAGGATCGTGGGTAGCAAAGCTTATTCACGAGAGAGGTGGCAAAGTAGTTGCAGTTAGTGATATCACTGGAGCGGTCAAGAACCAAAATGGTCTTGATATACCAGCGTTGCTTAGTCATAAAGAAGCAACAGGGAAGCTAATTGATTTCAACGGTGGTGATGTAATGAGTTCGGATGAATTGCTAAGTCATGATTGTGATGTTCTTATACCCTGCGCTCTGGGAGGAGTTTTGAACAGGTATAAACTCTCATTATGCGTCTGCAGTATTACATCATTGTTAATATGAATAGCTTAGTTCTTGAATTTCTTTCCCGATGAAAGAGTGAATGTTTGAAATCATTAAATGGTCTGGGCTGAGATTGACAAAAACCACATCGAAACTAACTATAGACCATATTAGCATGATATAACCAAACCTCTCTGTTACAATCATCGTATATGGTAATATTTCACTAGAACAATCAATCCGTGGAAACAACTTCTTGCAGAAATGCAGAGTAAGACTGCGTACAATAAACCTTTATGGTCCTTGCATATAGCAGGAGCTTTAGTGCACTGAGCTGCCCATTATAAGGATCACGTTCTTTTGGAATCTATTTTATATGTTATGTTAGATTATACATTCTATATTATAACATTTCGTTGTAGCAGACAAAATATATCCATACGAGCTGTTATAAAGAGGTCTGATTGTAGCATTAATCGGTGGAGTCTTTCTACCTATTTTATGTTCTTTTTAGTAAAAATTTACTGAAATGATATTGTATTTCTACGTAGTTCTTCAATGTAAATTTTGTTTATCATGAGTACATTCTAATAATTGACTGTATGTGTTGGCAAAAATAAGTATCTTCTCCCCGTTTGAGTCTGTGTTGATATACATAACTGGAGTTCTTTGCTGCTCGGATTTCTTCCTTTTATTCTATAGCATTTTACAGTATACGTCTGAACTTATTATACCCACTGAAGTATTCTAATTTGTCCTCGTCTATTCAGAGAAAATGCTAATCATGTGAAGGCTAAGTTTATCGTTGAAGCAGCAAATCATCCAACTGATCCAGAAGCTGATGAGGTACCATTTTTTGCCCGTTTTCAAATCCGTTATACTAGCAGATAATAATTTCTAATTCATGACTCGTCTTCTGCAGATTCTGTTGAAGAAAGGTGTTTTAATTCTTCCCGACATATATGCCAATGCTGGAGGCGTGACTGTTAGTTATTTTGAGTGGGTTCAGGTAAAATCTATCTATACTTGACGTCTGTTGTCTTTCAGCTTTATATTACAGCATAAAACACGTGCAGAGTCATTTTGACCATTACTTGAAGCTCAAATGACATTTCTCTAACATACGAGAGTATACAGTCAGACTTCTCCATAACAGTCATCCTCTATAGCAAGAGTTTACTATAACGGCCTAGTTTACTTTGGAACCATCTTTGTATATTCTATATAACAACATCTCGCTAAAGCAGCCCAAAAACATCCAAACTAAGAACGCCATAATAAAGAGGTTTGACTATATTCAGTTGAAACTCTCGAATATTTATCAAGCTGTATTTCCGCATGTAAGTGCTTGCCCTTACAAGTTACAACAACTTGAAAAGACAATAATCATCATTTTCGTCATTGACGACAACTCTGCATTGTGTAACACTCGTCAATCATGGTGTTCAACTCTGCATTAGAATTAGGCGTCCATGTTTTTACTGTTATCAATGAATGTTTTCCATGTTTCGTTAGGTATGTTCTCTTATGACTCTGCGTTGTCCCAAGAGCTTACGGAAAACCTTTTCATGTGCAGAACATTCAAGGTTTTATGTGGGATGAAGAGAAGGTTAACAGGGAGCTTAAGAAATACATGACAAAAGCCTTTGGTAATCTCAAGAAAATGTGTCAATCTCATCATTGCAATCTTCGTATGGGCGCCTTCACACTGGGGGTGAATCGCGTTGCACGTGCAACGCAATTGAGAGGTTGGGAGGCGTAATTGTGTTTGCGCCTACATTGTTAACGGACAAATAATCTTTTCCGTCCATAGCTGAATGTTTGAAACTTTCTTTTCTTGTAAGAAATGGTCTAATTTTATGAACAGGAGTGTTGTATATTTCACTTGTTTTCCTTCTCATAGCTATTATTGCTACATTTTAAAGCATGTTCAAAACATTAAGGGGTTGTTTTGGTGCGTCGGTAAGATGAGATATTTCAGGATTTAGTTTGAAACTAAAATTATACTCTGTTTGGTTGAAGGTATATATTTAATCCGGGATAAATTCATATCGTCAAATCAAACAAAGTATATGTTTGATCTCAACCTTGATCCTTTATCCCATCCCACTTGGTATCATTTTACCTCACTTCTCATGTGAGATAAATTAGTCTCGAGATTATAATTTTAGGATAACTTTGTCCGCAAATCAAACAACTTTAAATGGATGCTATTTTGTTAGTTTTTCACTTGATGTTCAACACATGCATTATCTTGACTATTTCGAATTCACATTTGTTATTCAAAGCTAAATTTTTTTGGAATCAATTTTTTATTTTATATTTACCTATATATAACAATTTTTTAAACAATAACAACAATCTTTATGAAATTAGGCTTTTTATAAGAATCTCACTAAAATATTAATTATTTTAATTTACTATTTTGTCACTTTTATTGCTAGTTCATTATTTTCATAGTAAATAAAGCAATATATAAAAATAAAATCTCTAAGTTGACAAATAATAGGTCTAGCATTTTGGCTAAATACTTTAAATAGTTATACATTACACCACTTTGCCAAAAGATATTACATTGCCACACATTTTAATAATTAAAAAAAATTCCATTGAAAGTTTTTTGCATATTTATACTTCATTCTGTAAAAGTTTTCCATCTTAGCTTTATTTTGATAAATTCATCTTAAATTAAATTATTATTAACTACCAACCACAATTTGGTTGAGGAATAATAAGATCATTGGTATCCCATGAATATCCAACTAAAGAGAAAATGTGCATGTGTCAAGTTACTATTAGGGATGGATATTATAGCATGAAACTAATGGAATCGCGTAAATTCAGTAAATTTTTTTTAATGATTTTATTCATACTTGTGTATGTATTAAAATATTTAGTAAGAATTCAATTATATTATATATTAATTTTAAATTGTTATAAAAAAGTATTATAACTTTAAATCTAAGATTCGAGTCTGATTTGACATTTTTTTCATAATTTAATTATATTCTCTTTGAATTTATTCGTGACATGTATGAGTTTTAGGTTAAAATTTTATCCAACTACATAAAGATAAAGAGCATTTTAATCCAAGTGATTAGTGCTATACATTATTTGCACCATAGAAAGCGATGTGCATAGCTTGTTAGACATACAAGTCAAAAGGATTGAAATCTCTTCGTTCTTAATTAAAGATTTCAAACTCAGATTTTGAAAATAAATAATGTTTTTGATATCGAGTATTTTATTCTTGCAATGAGTCTATTTGATTCAAATTTAAATTAGTAGCCTAATAAGCTGAGTAAAGAAGTTAGATGTGTGATAAGAATGAAATATATATATATATATATATATATATATATCTCCATCCTAAATTAAATATCGCGAATTCGAGTGAATTGCTATTGATGTATTGCGATTTTTGCATACATCAATAGTGCACGTACACAAATTTTGTGTAATTAATACAATTTATTCTTTTAATATTATTTTTCATTTTATAATATCGAACCAAATATAAAGATTTTCATGTTATTATATATCAATCGATATAGAATATAATAGCGTAAAAATTCTTTATACCGTTAATATACCTAAACTAATTAAACTCAACTGTAAATTAAAAAGAAAAAGTTATGGATGGACGGTGGTGCTAATCATGGTCACATTATATCTTTTCTTGACAAGTGCATGTATAAGGTCCATGCGATTTTATAGTGTCACGGGTCCATAAATAAATTAAATGTCCACTATCCCATGCACAAATCTTAAAATTCATAATTTTGATTTTTGACCAACAACAATAACAACAAAATAGAGCACCAATATTGCAAGGATAATAATGCTTAAAAAAACTTCTCATTTCATTCTTTTGATCATTTTTTTTATCTCACCCCATAATCTAGCTTTCAACATTGATAACAGAGACGACGAAAGGGAGATGAGCTCGTCGGAGACATCTTCACCCCCTAATAGTGGTGAGAATGGTGCAGCGCATGAACCTAATTGGAGTTACAATTGGGGTTGGGGTTCTAGCCCTGGAGGAGGATGGGGTTATGGTTCTGGCTCAGGTAGATCTCCTGATGGGTTAGGTCAAGGCTGGGGGTTTGGTTTTGGGTCTGGGAGTACAGGTAGTGGTGGTGGTGGTTATGGAACTGGAAATGGTTATGGTGGTAGCTCAGGAGGAAGAGAGACACCCTCACCACAAACATCTTCACCCCCTAGTGGAGGAAGTGGTGAAGCTCATGGACCTAATTGGGATTATAACTGGGGTTGGGGCTCCAGCCCTACAGGAGGATGGGATTATGGCTTTGGCTCAGGTAGGTCTCCTGATGGGTTAGGTCGAGGTTGGGGGTTTGGTTTTGGGTCCGGAAGTAGTGGATCCAGTATTGGCAATGGATATGATTTTGGTTTTGGTTCTGGTGGTGGCAGTGATAGTAATCATAATAGTAATGATGATGGATCAAGTGACTATGGTAATGATCCTGCACCATCAATTTCAAAGGAGAGAGATCATCATGGGTAATTAAACATATTGAATCGGTACTACTTAAGACATCTTATTATTATTTATGAAATATAAATCGAGTATTATGAACTACAATAATGTTCATGTTATAATAGGGTTTGATATATGTTTTCAGTGTGTTTGATGATGTTCTTCATGTTTATACGCAGAGGGAATATGTAGCAAACATATATGCAGTATATAATAAAAAATAAATCTTACCCATATTATCATTTATTCTAACTTATGTGTTTTACATTTTTTTTTTCAATTTTGTTGAAAAAGAATGTAACTTTTTATGTGTTACTCTTTAATTCTAATATTTCATTCGATATGTATAAGACTATATGCTAGATTTTAATAATATTTTAATATATTGTACTTATTTTTACTTTAAAATCATGAAATTTAAAGGTGTTTTTTTTCTTAAATTTGTATTCAATCAAACTTAAACACATAATTAAAACAAGAGTATAATGTTATTTTGCATATAAATATTGATTTGCCATAATCTAACAATTTCAGGTATAATTTAAAAAAAAAATTCTTTTGTGTGTACAATTATTAAAAGTTATATATACTGAAAGTGTAATTTATTTTTTTACACTATTAACTGAATTTTAATATATAATAACACAATAATCACCAATCTTATTAAATTACCTAAAAGAATTCAACCTATACTAATTATCTAACAAGCAACAAGTTTAACTTGTATAGATCGACAGTATAAAAAAATTTTCACGCAATTATGCTACCCAAAAATTTATCCACATGTAACTTTTCATAAAAAATAATAATTATAATTTCAAAAATATAGGTAACCAAAAAGTTAATTTAACAATTTTTATACTATCGATATATATAGTTTATATAATAAATATATTTTTATACTATCGATGTATATATAATAAAGGACCTAGTCCTCCACTGAAGATCCTACTTTCTTGATTTCGCCTTTCTTTACTCTCTTACTTTTTCCTTTTCAATATTTACTCATCCCAAAATCAACACATTTATAGCTTACCGCATAAATAAAAATAAACTAAAATAAAACAAAAGGATGTATAGATCATCGAGTACGAATTGTGTCTCAGATGATTATTTTGCGAGTTATAATTCATCGTCTTCTAATTCATTGACCTCGTCGCAAAAGGTGTCTCCAGCCCTACGAGCATTGTCTTTAGAAGCAAGTGAATTATTACCAATACATGCACCACTCTCTGATATTGCTAAAAAAGAAAAATGTCGCGCAAAATTTGCAGAAAATGCTGTTCATATTATACCTTTTGTGTTGTTGTTATGTGGATTTATTTTATGGTTTTTGTCTAATCCAAGTAATTTAATTTAATTATATACATATTTATTTACATTAATCTTGATGATTGGTGAAATGATCAAGATTAATGCTAGCTTTTTTTGTTTAATGATTGGTGAAATGATAGAATGAAATCAAGGATTGATTCAGTATCGATAATGGTAGGGGTTTGTATTTTTTAGGGAAAAAGAGGGTAAAATTCATGAATTGTCACTATCATGTATTGTCATTATCCGCCTTATATTTGTTACTTTTATCGTATTTATATATTATCATTTTCTTTTATTTTCTTTAGTCGTTTTTTTATTTTTATTTTCCATATCTAGTATCTTCTGTTTATAGAGCTTGATTTGTGAGACGAGGATTTTTCGTAAACAACCTCTCTATCTCCATGAAGTAGTGGTAAGTTCTGCGTACATTCTTCCCTTTCCAGATTCCAGTCGTGGAATTCTACTAGCCATGTTGTTGTTGTCGTCGTCATCACATTGCGACGACGATTCCTTTTTTTTGTTTTTAATTATGTTTTCTATTATAAATATCATAAGACTTAGGGAACTTATCTATATATACCATATTTAAAAAATATTTATCATTTATAACAATATGATTTTAGTATATATATAATTCACTTTTGATACATAATGCAAAAAATTTACCGAAATATAAGTTTAATATATTGTAAGACACTTATAAATGCATTTTTTTAAATAAATTTAATACAAATTTATTTATATTACATGCATAATTCATTTTTAATATCTAGTGCAGTTTCTTAATCAAAATAATTATAATGCATTTATAATACATATATAATTCACTTTTAGTACATAATATAGTTGCTATAAATGGTAAATATTTTTTAAATATGGAAATTCTAGGTCATAAATAAAAAAATGTATTTAAAAATAGTAAATATTTTATAAAAGAAATTCAAAAAGGTAATTATTCCTAAAACTTTCACCCTACTAACTAGGGCGACAATTGGGCCGGTTGAGTCAAATTTGAGTGGGTCATAATAGGTCAAAATTCAATTCAACCCAAATTTACTTGGATCAAAATGAGCTGTGTAATGGGTTATAGAGCAGGTCAAGACATAATTCGACCCCAACTTTTACTAAGTTTTGCTTATGTTATTTATTTTTAAATATTGTAGTACTTAATTAAAAAATATTTTTCAACATATCAAATTAAAAAAAGTGTTTTATAAATATTTTGATAAGATCTCTCCGAATCAATTTGGGTTGCATATCAACCCAATTTCAAATGGGTTAGGTTGAGATGAGTGAAACTAATAAATGAATAAGTTATTAACCTGCCTAAACTTCAACGAATTGGACTTAATTTTGCCACAAAGTTAGAATTGTTGGAAAAACTAATCTTTTGATGAGTGAATATATTTTATAATGTGGGTATATTCATATAGTGAATGATTTATCAATAGAGAATTATCTTATTCATAGGGGTGTGTATTGGTCGGCTTGCTTCGATTTTGTACATTATAAGTTCGGTTTATCGGTTTTCAGTTTTTAAATATGTTAAACCAATAAAATAATTTTTATCGATTTTTAGTTTATCAATTTTAAGTCCTTGACGGTTCAATTTTCGGTTTACCCGATAAGAATGATAATGAGAATTTGCATTAACAAAAAGCAGATAGAGTATGAAAATTACGTTTACAAACTTGCAAAAGTTATAATTAGTTAATTACAAACTAAAATACTAAAGTGGATAATTAATCACTTAAGTACTATAAAGATTAAAATATGTAAAATATTGCTATAGTGTCCTATTACTATTAAATTATTAATATTTAATATTTACAAAGGGGTAAAATAGTAAAGTACTATAATCTTATTGGCTTATCGGTTTACACAAAAACTCAATAGTAAAAATCGATATCGAACCGAT
>DF357402.1:150474-167758 GCA_000787875.1 Solanum virginianum | reverse complement strand
GTTAAGTCCATTAACCTAAGCCCAATTATGTTTATGTATATGATTTTGATAAGATTATGGTTATGACAAGAATGTGATCACATAAATATCTATGATATGGTTCTTTGAGAATTTTGGATGTTTACACCATTCCTTATATATTAATGCACTATTCCTCTGCATGAGAAGTATGATTATGAACTATGATTTGGCCTTTGAGCCCAAGTATGAATGATTATGAAATATGTTTAGCTTTTAAGCCTAAGTGTTCATTGAAATGATTTGAAATGACTTATGCCTCTTTTGAAAGAATATATATGTATAAGTATTCTTGTGGGATGTTTGAACTAGAAACAAATGGATGGGGCGCAATCCCAAGGGTCATTCCTTTTTGTTTGAACTTGTGCCAACATAGGTATATAGGAGCTATTGCCAAAAAGACAGGGTCGTAAAAAATGGTTACACATTTTTATATGAAATGATATGATATGTTTTGACATAAAAATCCTTTTGAAAAGATATGATAGTAAGGATGATGTCCATCACACCAAAAAGACGAGGTCGTAAGGTGTGATGTGGATTACTTTTGGCAAGAAATCTTCTCTTACCAATGGGAGGTCTACCTCGGACAAATTCATGTAATAGCTGCATGAGTTTGATATGACGGTCATGGTCACATCCCTACTGTATATATGAGCATTGCGGCATTTCATGCATCATGAATTTCATGGCATATGATTATACTACTTCTCTTGATATATATAACTCTTTCGATATTATGTGTCCTTGTCATCTAACATTGAATGCAGGTTTTGATATGTTATGCATTGTATGCCCGTATACTTATTACATTCAAACATACTAAGACATACTTTTTCCTACATGATCTAAGCATGTACGGAATGAGGTGTAACTACCCTAAAAAGTGCCAGCAAATGTGCCTAAAAAATGCTTAAAATCGTAATTTCTTTAAATCTTAAAATTTGTGCATGATTTTGAAAATCGGACATCATATTCTTATTCAGGGAGAAAATTGAGTGGTAAATGGGTCTAACCCAAATTTTAGGGCAACCATAGCAAAATTCAAAATTTCAAGTGAGCAAAAAAAATAGTGTGCCTGCGCGCCCCTAGCGCGACTTAGCTGGAGCGTGCCACTACCTTATTTTCTACCCAATTTTTTATTTTGGTACAAGAATTTTGGGTCTTGGTCCTAAGCCTTCCCATATGTGAAAATACTTATACTTAGCCATATTTCACCCTCATATCATACAAGACATTTCCCAATACTTTGTCAAACACTTAGACTAATGTTTCATTCAAATTCAAGTGTACCAAGCTCATTTTGAATCTCAAGAAATTCATTCAAGCTTCAAACTCTCATTCAAATATAAGCCAAGCTAATTCATATCATTTAAGACCATTGTGGGTCCCCTAAATCAAGCCAAGTTCAAAAGAATTTTTGTTGACTAAGTTTTGCACAAGTACCGGTAGGAAGGTCAACTTTAAAGTGTCATATCGCTTAGCACACAATGAACTGGGTGGCACACGACCTACAAGATCAAAGAACTTTGAATTAACTTTCCAACACACTTGATTTTACCTTATTTAAAGTTTGGATGAAGAAGTTATGCCCGTTTTCGTAGAACTTGTATGTGCAGGGGTATATACGAATTTTTGCCAAATTCCGCCTCATTAATGGTATTCCATAAATTTAACCATTTATATTGATATTTTGGAAATTCCTATACTATCTTAACACCTTCTAAAGGCCTAACCCTATTCCGAAAGATCAAATTCACTCCCCTCAATTGGGAAACACTCTCAAATCCTCTTAAGAGCCTCCATCAAAACCCCAATACAAATTCAAGGAAACTCAAGAATAAGCTTTGTTTTGTAAGGCCCACTTCCAAATTTCAAGTCTTTTATAACTCAATTTCAATAAATTCAAAATCTAAGGTATGTAGGTTTATTTATGTGTACCTTTCACATGTTGTATATGTATTAATTTCATGATAAGCTTCTATAGTGTTACATGTTGACCATAACCTTGTTGAGGGTTGGTACCTTGACCACTATGATGGAGCGTGTTAGGTCCATTAACCTTTTTGAAGGGTTTCTACCTTGACCACTTTGATGGAGGGAGTTAAGTACATTAACCTTGTTGAGGGGTCGGTACCTTGACCACCTTGATAGAGGGTGTTAAGTCAATTAACCTTATTGAGGGATTGGTAACTTGACCACTTTAATAAAGGGCGTTAAATCCATTAACATTGTTGAGGGATTAGTACCTTGACCACTTTGATGGAGGGCATTAAGTCCATTAACATTGTTGAGGGGTTCGTACCTTGACCACCTTGATGGAGGGTGTTAAGTCCATTAACCTTGTTGAGGGTTGGTACCTTGACCACTTTGATAGAGGGTATTAAGTCCATTAACCTTGTTGAGGGGTTGGTACCCTAACCACCTTGATGGAGGGTGTTAAGTCCATTAACCTTGTTGAGGGTTGGTACCTTGACCACTTTGATAGAGGGTATTAAGTCCATTAACCTTGTTGAGGGGTTGGTACCCTAACCACCTTGATGGAGGGTGTTAAGTCCATTAACCTTGTTGAGGGGTTGGTATCTTGACCACTTTGATTGAGGGTGTTAAGTCTATTAATCTTTTTGAGGGGTTGGTACCTTGACCACTTTGATGGAGGGTGTTAAGTCCATTAATCTTTTGAGGAGTAGGTACCTCGATCAATACCAAAGGGGTGCTAAGCCTTGGATTCCGAGTACTAGTTGCTTGGTCTATAATGATGGTCTTTTCTTATCTACATAATATGTTCTATATAAGCATGTTTACTTCAAGCATCCTTCATATATGTCATATTGCTACTGTGCTATCTATTGATTATTATTATTATGCATTTTGACTATGTTGCTTATCCCTTGTTGCATTGTATCCTATACACTTAGTACATTCAAACATACTAATGCATACTTTATACCTACATAATGTCACCATGTAGGAATCGGAACCCCATTTGGCCATCTTCGTCCTCTATGTAGCTAGTCTGATTGTCTCACAAGTTAGTTGGGTTCTCCATTCCGGGGATGTTGGTCTATATTTCTTTTGCTATGTATTGATACTTTCTTCTTTATTGCTACTTTGACTATGTGGGTGAGCCCGATTGCTTGTCTTGTCCCTCGCTAAGTATCTATGTTTAGAGGTGTTATTGGACAAGTTGTGTATTATGCTTGAGCGATTGCTTGTCTTGTCCCCCGCTAAGTATCTATGTTTAGAGGTGTTATTGGACAAGTTGTGTATTATGCTTGAGCTTTGACTCATCTATGGTATTTAAGTATTACTCTCTCTTTCTCTCTCGCTCTCTGAGTTCTAATTCTCCTTGTTATTTTTGTCTCTTATTCTCATTTTAATTGCTTCCCGGACCACGGATGTGTAATGATATGCTATGAGGCTTGTTAGGGGTTTCTTTAGGTTCCCCATTCGCTTATCACATCTAGGCCCTAGGTCTGGGGCTTGACACGAGGACTACGTTAATCCACTGTACAATGGTTAGCTTGGATCTTAAGATTTGCTTGTTTTGGTAAGTCTTATCTTCCATGGATAAACCACCATTCCTCTACCTATGGTGCTTTTTTTAATGTTATTTTCCTTGAGGGTGAGCCCGGGAATGTCTTGGCCCCCATCCTATCTTATGACTAGAGGCATTGTTGGACATCTTGTTGACTCTTTTACGTTTAGATGCTAAGTGTTGTATTCGGAAATTATGTTTATAGATATGGCTACCTATTGGGTATTGTTATGTGGATTGGCTATGAGTATTATGATGTGCTTTTATGTTTTACGTGAAAGATTCAAAGTCCCGAATATCTCTCATAGAGTGAGTCATACTTACCCACCTCTTAGTCTTTATATGCTACGTATTATGTGAATCCATGTTGATCTTTTTCCCTACAATATCCCCATAGCGTGAGTCCTATTTTCCCGTCAATTAGAACTATGTGTTTCTATTTGTATACGCGTCCGAACTGATGATGTGAATATTGATACTTTGAGGTATGTTTGGGGACTCTCGGGTTCCCATTCGTCATGTCACTGCTTGACCCTAGGTCCAGGTCATGACAAAAGCATATATATATATATATAGGACAGTAAAGGTAACGTATACATGAGCTTAAGTATGCACAAGGAATAGCGCTTAATATGGACAAGAATCATGCATAAATAGAACACATGCGATGAAACCAAAACATAGATCATAATGCTTGAGCGAAGGGAACTTAACCGACATATAAGACCATGTGAGATACTATATGGAAGCAAACATAACCCCCTACATTGGCACAGGAAGATCTCTTGTTGAGTGGAACTCCTTCACTTCGTATGCATCATCATATAACATAAATGGCCTATGTGGATCCACTAGCCTAGCCTACAGAGTTACTATGATGGAACATAGTTAATATAACTTAGTCAAATCATGATGCTTAGAATCATAAGTAGCAAATCTTAAGAGTAACTCGAACATAAGGAACCACCAAGTGAGAATTCCTTTCATCTATCAACATGCATATACCTTTGACATATCATAACATAAAAACCTTTCTTAATGACCTAATCTTTGTCATAAATCATGTAAAACTTAACTTGGAACTTAGTGGGCTAGTTCATATGTTAAAACATTCATAAATTATGAAATCATGTATAATCATGGAAAATATGATCATTACAAAACATGGTAAAACATCATATAGTTCATAACTTAAACACATCATTGGTGTCATTATCATCAACTTGAAACACATGAAAATACTTAATATAACATCATGTGATAACCTTGGAAACATGTAATATCATAAAATATCATGAAATCATCATTAGCATGCAATAGAGTATCATGGAACTTAAAGAAAAGGTAAAAGGTATTATGTAGGACTTTGTGGGTGAAAGGAGACCTACAAATAAAACTCACATACCTTGGGTAAGCATAGGAAGAAGGAATTTGCTATAATGGAAAGCCTCCTTCAAACACTAGCCTCTTTAGCCTATTCTTCGAAGAAGAAGATGCCTTAGAGATTTTTGAAAGTGGAAGAATGAGGTTTAGAAATAAGTATCTAGGGATTTGTCTGGTTTAGGGCCCTTAGGGTCCTAAAAATGACAAGATTTAGAATTAGGCTTGGCAGAAAGGACAAATTTGCCCCTCATTAAAACTGCCGAACTTGAACCACGAAAGCCCGATTAGGGGTCGTGGTTTGAACCACTGAGCATAGTTGTGGTCAACCTATTCTCCATTTCCAATCATTATAAACTATTTGCCAAACTCAAACCACGAAACTTCTACTTATGGGTCGTCCTTCTATTTACGGGTTATGGTTGGACTCGTAGAGTCCTTTCACACTTAGCAAACTTTTACTTCTATGGTCCCTATCTACGAGGCTTCTATGGGTCGTGGAATGATCTACGGACTATCTTATTAATCGTGATCCTCCTAGAAACTTCAAATTTCCTTCATGTTTGGCGTACTTAGCTATGACCCTTTCTATGTGCCATAACTAACCTACTAGTTGTCGATGGCTTCATGGGTTACTCATCACTTGAAAACTTTTTTCCTTTCCTGAAGTTTGTGTCTATGGGCCTTGTCTGTGACTCGTGATCCTAACCATTGGTCATGAACATGGTACCATAGACTGGCCCTAGTTATTTCCAAAACAACGTTTCTGCACTTTCTAGGATCCTAACTTGTGGGTCATTACAATATATCCCCTTGGGAACATTCGTCCCTGAATGTACTGAAAGGGATGCCCTAAGGAGTTAAACATCAATCAATAGCCCAGTATGCATACAAAAATGTCCTTTAAACATCATTTCATGAAATTTCAAAATCCATATTCAAAATATGTCTCAAAATAGTTCATCAACATAGATATGAGTGTGTGAATCATGCAAAACTAAAATGCAAGGAATTTGAGGTTTTAGAGTAGAATATGTTAACACTTTAGGCTTGAGTAGAGTGGAATAGATATGGTAATTCTTCATGATATCTATTTCTGCTTCCCACATAGCACCCTCAACTTGATGATTCATCCAAAGTACTTTGACGGAGACAACTTCCTTATTCCTTAGGTTTTTCCCTTGCTGGTCAAGGATTGCTACTGACACATCTTCATAACTCAAATTCTCTTTAATGTTCACATCTTCCAATGAAACTGTAAAGTTTGGATCAACTATAAACTTCCTCAACATTGACACATGAAAAAATGGATGGATCAACTATATTTCATTAGGTAGGTCCAACTTATATGCCATATTTCCCACTCTTCTCACCACCTTGTAAGGTTCTACATACCTAGGCCTTAACTTCCCCTTTTGCCAAAATCGGATCACATCTTTCATAAGAGACACCTTCTGTCACGACCCAAGCCTAGAGCCTAGACATGACATGGCAAATGGGAACCCAAAGGGACCCCAAACAAGCCTTTTAGCATATAAATCACACATCCTTGGTCGCGGAATCAAATTAAACAACAACAAGAGTTATAATAAAAGGGGGAACGGGACTAAGGAAAATCTTGATATTCATAAAAGCATAATAGAGTAAAGCTCATAGCATAAGTACATCATAATATCCAACAACACCTCTAATATAGAATGGAGCAGGGGCCAAGACACTTTCTAGGCTCACCCTAATAATAATGAGTATTCAACATAACGAAGTCTCAGATTAGCAAGAGTAATGTAGATAGTGTCCTCGGACTTGAGGACTCACAAATGTTTATCTCCGAAGTACCGAACTAGCCACGTGGAGGATGATCAAAAGGAGATTCGGTTCCTACATAGCAATATCATATAGGCATAAAGTATGTGTTAGTATGTTTGAATGTACTAAGTATGCAGGATGCAATGAAACAAGATATAAGCTAATATAGCTGAAATGTGTAATCATAAGCAATAGATATATAATCTCAATACAGCATGCATGATCAATGTTCATAATAGAAAACATGCTTGTAAATCATTCATTTTTGCACAATATATATATAATGCATAATCATAACAATGGATAAGTAATCTCAATATGGCGTGCATGATCAATGCTCATAATAAAATATGTTTGTAAATCGTTCATCTTGCAATATATATATCATACATATATGGGAAGTGACCTCAACCGACATAGACCAAGAAGCTACAACTTGGACTCCAAGGACTGACACCCCCTCAGTTTAGGTGACCAGGCATGACACCCCCAGCGAAGTGTAGTCTACTTGCCAAGCCAAACTAAACATGATGACATGAACTAGATAGATCCACTAGTATAGCAAGGGTATAATAAATCATCCTATGGTGACACATAGTTTAGAGATAAAAGACTTTATATAAGGACCCGTTGAGTCGAGCCCCCATCTTAAGCCTCATTCGGTACTAAGTCAAATCCCACGGAATACTTAAAATATTCATAACTTGTATAGCTTGTAAGAAACAAGGAAATATGACATGAGTAGCTCTTGAAACATGCTTGACCTCTAGTAGTGAGCCTAACTTGAACATGAGAATAGATCATAATCATACATGAACCCTTGCTTTAACATGAATGGCTCAAAAGAGGTAAATTTCCTGAAATAGGACTTAACTTGATACTTGCAAAATAATAAATACTTTTTTATGAATTCAATACATGCTTGAAAGCCCTTAATCATCATGAAGTCACTTGACTTGTAAATCGTGTAATAGATCATCAATAAATTGAGAATTCTTGACTTGACATTTTATCAAATGTCTAAGTATGGGTGATTTCACGCTTAAGTGGGCATGGGGCTATGACCCTAATACCCTTTGCCAAAACAAAAAAAGTAAGGAAAATTTTGTACTGGTCCATGTCCAATTTGCGATGCGAACCAAATGCAATGGAACAATTTACACTGCTCCGCGCCCCTGGCGCGTCGCGACCAGGATGCAGATGCTCTCTAAAAATCAGAAATTAGCAAAACTTTTCACTACAGGTTTTCTAAATATTTGGTTTATACCTATTTCCCGCACAATTTTTCCCCCTGATCGAGAATATTAAGTCAGATTTTTTATATCACGAACGAATTTGGAGATATATGGAAATTATGATTATGAATATTTCGAAACACATTTTTGAGGTGTTTCAATATCTCCCCACTTGGGAACATTCATCCCCAAAAGTCAAAGGAACGTGCATGAGAGAAGTATTCATGAACATTTCAGCCCACATGAATCCAACAAATGCATTTAAACATCATTTTCACAAAACTTAACATGAATGTCAAAAATCACCATAAACTTATTAAAATAAACATGAGTGCATGCAAAATGACATAAAGGCTGAAACTTAGGACTTGAAATCATATAGGGGACTTAAATTCATACCTTCGGCTTGAGTAGAGTGGAAGAGATATGAATATCGGTTTCTCATGTCCCCCTCGGTTTCCCATGTGGCACTCTCAACTTGTTGATTCCCTCCAAAGAACCTTGACAGCAGCTATATCTTTGTTTCTCAACCTCTTCACTTGTCTATCCAAAATCTCCATCGGGACCTCCTTATATGTCAAATTATACTCTACAACACCCACAACATCTAAGGGCACTATAACACTCGGGTCACCCATACACTTTCTCAATATGGACACATGAAAGACCAGATGAACCATATTCATTTCCATAGGCAACCCCAACTCATATGCCACCTTAACCATTCTCCTCAATACTCTATAAGGACCCATAAACCTTGAGCTTAATTTCCCTTTCTTGCCAAACCGGACCACACCCTTCATGGGTGAGACTTTCAAGTAAACCCAATCACCAACCTTAAACTCAAGGTCACTTCTTCTCACATTAGAGTAGGACTTTTGTCTACTTTGGGTTGTTCTCAATCTCTCCTTTATCAACCACACCTTCTCAAAGGCTTCCATAACCAAATCCGGACCTAGCAAGGCCATCTCCCCCAGTTCAAACCACCCAATCAGAGATCTACAATGTCTATTATATAAACCTTCAAAAGGAGCCATACTAATGCTTGAGTGGAAGCTATAATTGTAAGCAAACTCAATAAGTGGAAGATATTCATCCCAACTACCCTTAAAATCCAAAACACAAGCTCTAAGCATATCCTCAAGAGTTTGTTTAGTCCTCTCAGCTTGACCATCTATTTGAAGATGAAAACTTGTGCTAAGCTTCACCTTGGCACCAAGATCTCTTTGGAAGGACCTCCAAAAGTGAGAAGTGAATTGAGCACCATGATCTGAAATGATAGACAAGGGCACCCCATGTAAGCTAACCAACTCATGGATATATAACGTGGCACAGTCTTCGTCACCATTAGTGGTTTTGACCAGTAGAAAGTGCGCCAACTTTGTCATTCTATTCATAAGAACCCAAATAGAGTCAAAGTGTTTTCTAGTCTTAGGCAACCCAACCATAAAATCCATGTTGGTCTCTTCACACTTCCAAGTAGGAATATATATGTCTTGGGATAGGCTAATCGGCCTTTGATATTTGGGTTTCACTTGCTGGCAATTATGACATCCAGATATGAACTTTGCAATATCCCTCTTCATTCCACCCCACCAATACACCTCCCTCAAGTCTCTATACATCTTTGTAAAACTAGGGTGAATAGAACAGGATGAATTATGGGCCTCCTTCAAGATCAACTCTCTTAAGTCATTAGCATTAGCCACACATGACCTACCTTAGTACCTAAGGGCACCATCTCTCCCTTGGGAGAAAACCTCAGCTTACCATCTTTTAGCAAGGTCTTCAAATCTAACAATGCAGGGTCAAGATCTTGTTTTGACTTTACTTCCTCAATCAAAGAAGATTTAGAACCATTAACAACTACTACACCCCCATTTTCAACTTCATCCAACCTAACCCCCTATCTAGCCAACCGGTGAACTTTTCTAGCCACCTTTTTGCCACAATCATCAACATGAGCTAGACTACCCATAGACACTCTACTTAGAGCATCGGCCACAACATTAGCTTTATCGTGGAGATAATGCACACTCATATCATAATCTTTAAGGAGCTCTAACCACCTTCTTTATCTCAAGTTAAGATCTTTTTGTGTCAACACATATTGGAGACTCTTGTGGTTAGTAAACACATCAATATGAACCCTATACAAGTAATGACGCCAAATTTTCAAAGCAAATACCACGGCTGCCAATTTAAGATCATGCGTGGGATAATTCTTCTCATGCACCTTAAGTTGTCTAGAGGCATATGCTATTACCTTGCCATTTTGCATCAACAAACATCCCAAACCAATTCTTGAAGCATCATAATATACCAAAAACCCTTCCAACCCTTTTGGTAGAGCCAAGATAGGAGCAGAGACAACCTTATCTTTCAAGGTAAAATAAGAGTAGGAGGCTGTGAGGTATTTGAGGAAATATTTCACTTTTCCTGATCTATGTCATGGGATAGAGCTAGATCCCATAAGGTTTATTGCTAATCTCTAACCGTTACATTACAAGATATGTCTCAAGCCACTCAAGATGGTGATATGATGAATGTAAAGGTTCGCAATTCCCTATGGGTATTGGCCAAAGCGGTGAAAAAGTTAGCAACTCACCTTAATCAATAACCTAGTGCTCCCAAGACTTCTATTGGTAAGAGAAGAGACAATGAGGCAAAGAGGGCCCGTATTAGAGAAAAGTTCCAAAGTCTCAAGGATGGAGGTGATGTTATATATCCAACATGTGTTAAGGTTCATAGAGGCCCATGTTTCAAAGGCACTAATACTTGTTTCGATTGTGGTGAAGTGGGACAAAAGAGAAAGGATTGTTCTCATAGACGCACTAAGAGTAAAGAAGATGATGGTGTGATGACTAACCCCAAGTGCTAAGGGTGTGGGAAGTACCATGGTGGCCTATGCTTAAGGAAGACCAATGCTTTTTATGGATGTAGTAAAGTGGTTCACAAGCTAGTGGATTATCCGTATATTCTAAGGAAGCGTAAAGGTGGTCGACCTCTATATCAAGGTGCCCGTTGTTGCTACCGGTATGTTGAAATTTTCTTTTGGCTTTGATGTGCTTGCATTGATGGTCCAAAGTACCACTATTACTTCTTTGTTCTTTTTGGTTGCTAGTGGGGGCTTCTTGTGTGCCCAAGTTGTTGTGTGTATCTTTGGTTTCTATCCTTTTGTTGAGAATATTATTGCTAGAAGGTTAATAGGTGTTGATCTGGGTTTGTATTGCATTAGGTCTTGCCTTGTCACTTGTTGGATTTAATGGGTGGGTCTTGATGTTATACCGGGGATGGAATGGTTACACGCAAGTTATGCCCTCATTGGTGATAGGACCCATGGAGTTAGATCCTGAATCCCTAATTACCCTATCTTTAAGTGGGAGGTTGTTAAATGGTAGCAAGGGAGGTAGGTCCATTTCTTGTTCATAAGGTACAGTTGGTCTCTTAGGGGTTGCATTTATCATCTTGTGAGAATTGTGGGTGTTGAACCTAAGTTGCTTTGTTTATAAAACTGTTGTTATTGGTAGATGAGACTTTTAATGTCCTATTTTGATATTTTCAGTTTATGGTTATGTCTTTTTGTTTGACTAGTGCACCGGTATGCCTACAAGTCTTATGAATAAGCTCTTTTAGCCCTACTCTAATAGTATTATGGTGGTTTTGGTGATGATATGATGGTTTGTGTTCCCTAATGAAGTAATGCATGTGAGTTTTTTGAGGGTAGTACAACAAAGTTTAAGGAAGAAAGTTGGATGCTAAATAGGAGGAATAGGGATTTTGGTTGTAAGAGGTTACCTTTCTAGGTCGTGTGATGATGGGTGATGTGATTAAAGTGAACTCTAGTAAGGTAAAGGTGATTAGAGATTAGCCTAGACCTTGACTTCCTTGGGTTAGGAGTTTCTTGGGTTTAGCGGGCTATTATTGAAGCTTGTGAGTAGGTTCTCTTGTATTGCTCCTCCTATGACTTAGTTGACACTAAGTAAAGGCCAATATTCTGACTTACATTTTGGGTAAGGTGAGTTGATCAGTCTAGGAGTTGCTATTGCTTGTGTGATTCCTCCCCATGTTCTTATTGCATAGGAGTCTTGTCTTCTGACCTTGGATGAAGTTAGCTTGATATGTTGAAGGTCTTGAGATAGTTTGGCTATTTGCAAAGCATGCTTTTGATGAATGTAGAACCCATAAGGTTGTAATATGATTGGTAATGATGGTCGATCTACTTGGTCAACTACAATGTGTTAGTCACTTCTCTAAGGTTGATTTGAGTTTTAGGTTTTGTCCCCAAACAAGAATGAGGGTAGGTGATATCCTAAAGTGTCTTTTTAGACTAGGAATGAACATTTCAAATATTTGTGGATTTGTTTGGTTAGCTTATGCACCGGTGGTGTTTGTGGGTTTCTTGAATAGGGTCTTAAAACCCTAGCGTAATATGTTTGTGATGGTCTCTAGTGATGAGGTATTGATTTGTTTAGAGCTTGTGAATCATTTGGGGGTAGTGTTGCAAGTTTCAGAGGATGAGAGGTTGTTTGTTAAATATGATAGGTGTCCATTGTGGATAGCAAGAAGGTTGTTAGAATTCTTTAAGGATTATGAAAAGAGTGTGCGTTATTTTTCCCCCGTAAGGCTAATATTATGGTCGGTGCTCTAGGTAGTCTGGCATATGTTGTTGATGGTGGCAAGGAAGAGACTATTGGGGTCCATCGGTTGGTTAGATTGGAAGTTAGGTTGAGGGATGTTGAGCATGGTGGTGTAGATTCTTGATGGTTCCAAATCTTCTTTGGTTAAGAGGTCTAGATTAAGTAAGGCCTTGATTTCGCCTTATTAGAGTTGGAAGTTTTGGGTGGATAGATGGTAGAGTGGAGGTAGTCTCCCAAGGGGGAGATAGTAGTTCGTGGTGACAAGTGGAATAGGTATGGTTAAGGTTGACAAATAAGTTATGGTTGTGAGTCCTTATAGGATGAAGAGGGAAGTTCGTAAGGTTGGATAAGTTTGGTGATTGCCTATAGATAGGGGTTTGGTTAGTCCGGTTCTTCATGCTTCTAGGTGATGGGACATGTTGGTGACTCTAGTGTTGAAGCACTCTTTGAAATTGTGGGTGATATGGAGGACATGTTGACTTAATGGAAGGTCTCGGTGGAGGTGTTGGATGGATGGGTGGAGAAGTTGATTAATGAGGATGTGGTATTCATTAAGGCCCTTTTGAAAGGATCATCAAGTCAAAGGTGTCTCTAAGGAAGCCAAAGCGGTCTTATGGGAGCGATATAAATACCTCATTCACTCAAATCTAGCCTAAGATAGAGACTAAACCTTTCATGTGATTTCAAGTCCTATGTTTCAGCCCATATATCATTCAATGCATTCATGTTTAAGTTGACAAGTTTATGATGATTTTACACTTACGTTGCGATTTTGAAATGGTATTTTATATGTAACGTTGTATTCTTGTTGGGGCTGATTTGTTTATGATCACTCTTGTATGGTGTGTATCTTTTACATTCGGGGACAAATGTTCCCAAGGGGAAAATATTGAAACGACCCTAAAAAGTACCCGAAAATGTGCCTCGGAAGTGCCTAGAATCATAATTTCCATATATCTAAAAATTCATTTGTTATTTCTAAAATTCAATTTCATATTATTATTCAGGGGGCAAAATTGAGTGTGGGATATGTCTAACAGAATTTTAGAGCAACCGTATCAAAATCCAAAAATCTCAAACATGTGATTTAGGAGGGTCAATTTTAAAAGGGCATATCTCTTATCACTCAAAGAAGTGGTTAGGCTACGACCTATAAAATTAAAACTCTTTGACTTTTCTTTCCAACATACTTAGTTTCACCTCATTTCAAGTTCAGATGAAGAATTTATGCCTGTTTTCGTAGAACTCACTTGTATAGAGATGCAAATTCTAGTGAGTAATCCGTGTCGCTAGAGCAGTGTTATTTTGGACCTGTTTCAAGTCTTGGGCCTAAGGGTTCCCATAATTGAAAATATCTATACTTAATCTTATTTCACCCTCATATCATCCTAAACAGTCCCCAATACTCACTCAAACACTTAGACTCATATTTCACCCTAAATTTATGTCCCAAAGCTCAAGAGCAATCTTAAGGATTTCATTCAAGCTTCAAGTCTCCATCTCCAATCTTCATCAAGTTCATCTCCAAGCTAAGGTATGTCAGTTTTTTTCATGGGTTCCTTCCACCCATGATACCCAAGCCTACTTTTTTTCAAATTGCATTATTTAAAGTTGATTTACAAATGGGTCTTGCTTATTATGAAATTCACTACACACTATGTTAAAGCTATCTATTTTGCTATGTTTTGAGCTATAAGTCTTTGATCTATTGTAAGATTGGAGGAGGGTTTTTGATGTGTGTTGCTTGAGGGTGTTGAAAAGTGTTGATTGATGGCTTTACAATGAATTTTCTTACATGATTTCATCTCTATATTCCATGGTTTTGTACTAGCATTAGACACCCTCTAACTGTTTAATAAAATGTCTAAATGTGGTTTCTTGAGGAGTTAAAGGTCCCAAGCATGAAATATGATATGATTGACTATATGATGATGAAACGAGCTTATGTATATGATATACTCTATGTAAAGTGTTGCATTAGATCATACTCGATCTGAGGAGATAAGAGCCCGGGTAACCGAGGTGGGGGTTTGTACTTTGCCACCGTGGTGATAAGGTGTGACTATCATCAACCATGTGCGGGGTTTGTACCATATCGCCAAGGTGAAGGGGTGAAACTATCATCAACCAAACAAGGGTTTGTACCTTGAAAATCTAGCATGATCTCTTCTACACATATGATATCATATATAAGCATGAGTTACTTAAGCATGATTTACTTCAGCATTGATCATACATGCCATATTGTTATATTGTTGGTCTATGATGATGGTCTCTTCCTACACATGTAATATGCTCTATATAAGTATTTTATACTTCAGGCATTTTTTATGCATGCCATGTTGTCAATATACTATCTCTTGCTTATGATTATGCATTTTGATTATGATGCCTATCTATTGTTGCATTGCATCCTAAATACTTACTACATTCAAACTTACTAATGCATTCTCTTGCCTACATAATATCACCATGTAGGATTTGGAGCCCAAGTTGATCATCCTCCTCCTCCACGTGGCTAGTTCGATGCTACTAAAGCTAGTTGGTGAGTCCTCAACTTCGAGGACCCTAGTCTATGTTTCTCTTATTATATATTGAGACATTCTTATTTATGTTCTATTTTGACTACAAGGGTGAGCCTGATTGCTTTGTCTTGGACCCCGCTTCTATGTATGTAGTAGAGGTGTTGTTGGACGTGTTATGTATCTATGTTATGAGCCTTCACTCTTTCGTCTCTTGATTATGATGTTATGCAAGCTTTCCTCTTAGTCTCTTGCCCTTGTTTTCCAAACTTTTACATATTAAGTATTAATCTCTCTCCTTTAGTCCCAATTCCCCTTGTTAAGTTTCTTGTGTTGTTTTACATTGCTTCCGCGACCAAGGATGTGTAATGATATGCTAAGAAGCTTGTTTGGGGTTCCTTCAGGTTCTCCATTTGTCGGTCATGTATAGGACCTAGGCTTGGGTCATGACAATAAATCATGGACTTAGGTCGCCCTTGTTACCAAAATGAACCACACCCAGGTGACACCTATAGCTATTGTTATAGGCAAACTAAATCAATGGAAGATGATCATCCCAACTATCCTTAAATTCCAAAATACAAGCCCTAAGCATATTCTTAAGAGTTTGGATAGTTCTTTCGGCTTGGCCTTCCGTTTGAGGGTGGAAGGCCATACTAAGCTTTACCTTGGTTCAAAGACCTCTTTGGAAGGACCTCCAAAAGTGTAAAGTGAATTGAGCACCATGATCTAATATTANNACCTTTTAGCAACAATAGAAGCACCAATAGGAGTGGTTCAAAGACCTCTTTGGAAGGACCTCCAAAAGTGTAAAGTGAATTGAGCACCATGATCTAATATGATAGACAAGGGCACCCTATGCATTCTCATCAACTTATGAATATACAATTTAGTATAGTCTTCAGCCCTATAAGTAGTCTTAACCGGTAGGAGATGAGCCGACTTTGTCATTCTATCAACCACACCCCAAATAGAATCAAAACCCTTCCTAGTCTTAGGCAACCCAACCACAACTTTTTCATTCTATCAACCACACCCCAAATAGAATCAAAACCCTTCCTAGTCTTAGGCAACCCAACCACAAAATCCATGTTTATTTCCTCCCACTTCTAAGTAGGAATCTCTATGTCTTGGGTTAGCCAACCCGGCCTTTGGTGTTCGGCTTTGACTTATTGGCAACTATGATAACCAGATACAAATTTTGCTTTTTCTTTCTTCATACCTCCCTACAAAAACACATCCGTCACATCCCTATACATCTTGGTTGAACTGGGGTGAATAGAATAGGAGGAATTATGAGCCTCATCAAAAATATTCTCCCTCAATTTATCAACACAAGTCACATAAAACCTAACTTGGTACCTGACGGCACCATCTCCCCCTTGGGAGAAAACCTCCACCTTGCCTTCTCTTACCAAGGCCTTCAATTCTAACAAGGAGGAATCAAGATCTTGTTTTGATTTTACCTCATCAACCAAGGAAGATTTTGAACCATCCATAACAACAATACCATAATTAACAACCTATTCCAACCTAACCCTCAATCTAGCCAACCGATGGACCTTCCCAGCCACATCTTTGCTACCACCATCAACATGATCTAGGCTACCCAAAGACACCCTACTCAATGTATCCACCACCATATTACCTTATCGGAATGATAATGCACACTCATATCATAATCCTGAAGAAGTTCTAACCTCCCTCTTTGCCTCAAGTTGAGATATTTTTGAGTGAACACATATTGGAGACTGTCATGATCGATAAAAACATCAACATGCACTCCACACAAATAATAATGCCAAATTTTCAAAGAAAAAATCATGGCGGCCAATTCAAGATCATGAGTAGGATAATTCTTTTACTGCACTTTGAATTGCCTAGAAGCATAGGCTATCACCTTACCATTTTGCATCAACACATAACCCAAACAATTTCGGAGGCATCGTAATACACAACAAACCCTTCCAACCCTTCCAGTAGAGACAAGACAGGAGCGGAGACAAGCTTACCCTTTAATGTTTAGAAACTTTTTTCACACTCATCGATCTACACAAACCTAGCCTTCTTTTGAGTTAACATAGTCATGGGAGAAGCAATAGAAAAGAACCCATTCACAAACCTCTTGTGCCTACTGCTTAATAT
>DF357402.1:40283-150362 GCA_000787875.1 Solanum virginianum | reverse complement strand
TTCACAAACCTCTGATAGTAACCCGCTAAGCCCAAGAAGCTTCTAATGTCCAATGGAGTCAATGGTCTAGGCCAATTTCTAATCATATCTATCTTTTTAGGATCCACCTGAATACCATCCCCCAAAACCACATGATTTAAAAAGGCAACCTCTTTCAACCAAAATTCACACTTCTCATATTTAGCATACAACTTCTCTTTGCTCAATCTTTGTAGGACTACCCTCAAATTGGCCATATGCTCCTCTTCACTATGCGAATAGATCAAAATATCATCAATGAAGACCACCCCAAATAAATCAAGGTAGGGTTTATATACCCTATTCATAAGATCCATGAAGATAGCCAGTGCATTGGTCAACTCAATAGACATACCCACAAATTCAAAATGCCCATACCTAGTTTGAAGGGCCGTCATAGAAGTGTCACACTCCCGCACCTTCACTTGATGATACCCTGACCGAAGATCTATCTTAGAGAAGTGACCAGCCCCTTGAAGTTGGTCAAACAAATTATCAATCCTTGGTAGAGGATACTAATTCTTTATGGTGACCGTATTTAAGTGACTATCCCTTTGAAGTTGGTCAAAATAATCATGAATTCTTGGGAAAGGGTACTTATTCTTCATGGTAACCCTATTAAGTTGCCAGTAGTCCATACACATTCTAAGAGACCCATCCTTCTTCTTCACAAACAACACCAGTGCACTCCAAGGTGATTGGCTAGGCCTAATAAAACCATTTTCCAATAAGTTCCTCAATTGCTCCTTCAATTCCTTTAACACTGTTTAGGCCATATGGTAAGGGGGAATAGGAATGGGTTGAGTATCGAGGAGGAGGCCTATACCAAAGTCTATTTCCCTTTTGGGAGGAACATTGGGAAGGTCATCTGGAAATACACCAAGTAACTCGTTAACCACGGGAATCGACTCTATGGGAAACACTTTGGACTCAACATCCTTAATCCTCAAAGATGCATGATTGAGACACCTTTTAGAGATTAACTTTTGGGCCTTCATGCAAAAGATGAACCTACCCTTGACCACTATATCATGACTCTCCCATCCAAGGATGGGTGCATTTGGGAATTAAAATTCGACCCTACGGGTTCTACAACCGATAGAAGCATAGTATGCATGCAACCAATCCATCCCAAGAATGACATCAAAATTAACCATATTTAACTCAACAAGATCACAAGGCAATATTTTATGCAAGATGCAAATAGGACAATTTCTATAGACCTTTTAGCAACAATAGAAGCACCAATAGGAGTAGACACCTCATAAGACTCACATAACAATTTGCGCTCAACATGAAACTTTTTAGCAATAAGAGGAGTAACAAAAGAGAGAGTGGCACCCTGGTGTATCAATGCACACACATCAAAATAAAAAACTTTTAACATATCGGTGATGACATCAGGTACCTCATCGACCCCTTATCTCCCTTGGAGTGCATAGATTCGGTTGTGCTTAGAGGTACCACCTTGTTGGCCTACTCTCCCCAAATGAACCATATTTGCACTTTGGCCTTATGGATGAACGTCCTTACCCTTGTTCCGGTTATGAGAAAAATCCATCATCTTGTCACCTACTTCCCCACAACTATAACAAGCATTAGTAGCCCTCAAGCATCGTCCATCATGACCCTTACTACATTTTCAACACATAGTATTAGGCCCCACACGACCATTACCTTGGGTAGTCATTGGCAAACCTCTTATTAGGAGCATAAGAATACCCTTGGCCTGGATGAAAGAAGGCACCCATGAGACTTTGCAATTCACCATTAAAATGGGCCCTCATGACCTCATGACCCCTTCTCTTCCTCAATTTATCCCCCTCTAATTTTTTCACATAAGTCATCAAGCAAGACAAATCCATGTCATTAATCAACATGGCTTTACAATATTCTTCACTCACCAAATTAGATACACCCATCACAAACTTATTCATTCTAGATCTCGGGTTGGTAACCAAGTGTGGAGCATATTTTGAGAGTTGGTTAAACATGAGGGCATACTCCTACACACTCAAAGACCCTTGCTTCAAATTTATGAACTCCACCAATTTGGCTTCCCTAAGCTCAAGAGGAAAGAACCAGTTGAGGAAAGCCGCCTTAAACTCCTCCCATAGAACCATATTGTTGTTCCCCTTCTCCTCCTTCCATTCAATGTACCACATTTGAGCCACCCCTTGAGTTGTTAAGTCACCAACTACGCCTTCACTTCCAGCCTCACACCCATAATGGACAATACCTTGTATACCTCATTAATAAACTCTTGAGGGTCTTCATACAGCTTACACCCATTGAACTCCAGCAAGTTAATCCTCATAAAGTCTCTCATCCAGGATGCTGGAGTAGGAGTATGAGGGGCTTGTGCCCCTTGATTGGCCTGACTAGCCATAACCTAAGCTAGCAAAGTGAGAGCATCCCGGAGCTCATCATTAAATGTGGCCTAGAGCATTAAGCTAGCAAATGGAGAGAATTCTGCATCCGATCTATTATGCCAGCAAAGCATTAAATGTGGCCCAGAAATACTATACAGTGACTGACCAAGAATTGCTTGCCATAGTTTTTGCTTTTGAAAATTTTGGTCATATTTATTGGGGGCCAAAGTTATTTTACACACAGACCATGCGGCGTTCAAATATCTGATGGCCATTAAAGATGCAAAACCAAGATCAATCAGATGGGTACCTCTTTTGCAAGAGTTTAACTTTGATGTGGTTGACAAAGAGGGGTCAGAAAATCAAGTAGTTGATCATCTCTATAGATTGGAAGATGAAGCTATGGTAAAGTTCGATGATGTTCTTGACATAAATGACTCATTCCCTGATGGAAAAGTTTTGGCGGCCTCACATGATCTTATATCTTAGTTTGTAGACTATGCTAACTACATGATGAGTGATATAGTGCCACCTGATTTGAAAACCCATCAACGTCGCAAGTTTATGCATGATTTCAAAAGGTTTTTCTGGGATGAGCCATATTTGTTTTGTATTTGTGCGGATGGGATCATATGTCGACATGTCCAAAAAGTGGAAATCATGAGCACTCTTCAAGCATGCCACACTTCATTGGTAGGTGGCCATCACAGTGGAGCTCGTACGGCTTAAAAAGTGTTGCAGTGTGGCTACTATTGGCCATCTATACATTACGACACCTATGATTATGTAAAATCTTATCATAGATGCCAAAGAGAGGGTGAAGTTTCACGAAGGCACGAACTCCCTCTAAATCCTATTTTGGTCATAAAACTATTCAATATTTGGGGCATTAATTTTATGGGACCTTTTGTTAACTCTCATGGTAACAAGTATATTCTAGTTGCAGTTGATTCTGTCTCAAAGTGGGTGGAGGTCATGGCTCTACTGAACACTGAGGGTAAGAGTGTTATCAGGTTTCTCTGAAGAAGCATTTTCTCCAGGTTTGGTATGCCTTGAGCAATTATCAGTGATGGGGGTTCTCATTTTTGTAATCGATTGTTCAAAGCTCTCATTGAAAGATATGGTGTGAAGCACCTTGTGGCAACCCCGTACAATCTCCAAACTATTGTGCAAGTCAAAGTATCAAGTCAAGAAATAAACCAAATATCATCCTAAATGGTGAATGTTAATCACACTAATTGGTCAAGAAAGTTGGATGATGTAATATGGGCCT
The DNA here is from genome assembly GCA_000787875.1 of Solanum virginianum. Classification (NCBI taxonomy): domain Eukaryota; kingdom Viridiplantae; phylum Streptophyta; class Magnoliopsida; order Solanales; family Solanaceae; genus Solanum; species Solanum virginianum. The sequence continues at coordinate 146,699 of DF357402.1, read as the reverse complement.
ACCAGACTACTTTCAAAACTCCCATTGGAATGTCCCCTTATCAACTAATGTTTGGGAAGGGAAACCTGCCAGTTGAACTTGAGCACAAGGCATTATGGGCGTTAAAAAAGTTGAATCTAGATTGGCATGAAGCTATAACTTCTAGGTTGATGCAAGTGAATGAGTTTGATGAATTTAGACTACATGCATATGAGAGCTCATCATTGTACAAACAACAGATGAAAGTTTAGCATTATTGCAGAATTGAAGATCGCCAATTTACCCCAGGAGATATGGTATTACTCTACAACTTAAGGTTGAGGTGGTTTCTTGGAAAACTAAATTCTAAGTGGATAGGGCCCTTTAGAGTAGTGCTTTTTTTTAGTCATAGAGCCATTGAGTAAGAAAGCAGGGATGGAAACGCTTTCAAATTCAATGGTCAGCGGGTCAAATGGTACATAGGTGACATGGAAGAAATCAAGATAATGGAAGATTGGGATCTGAATGAAGCATGAGCATACAAACTTTTTGTTGTACCGCGACAATAAATCAGGCGCTTCCTGGGAGGCAACCCATGGTATACCCCTTGCACCTTTTCTAGATGTTTTTACTTTGAGGACAAAGTATCCTATTTTGGAGGGGTGTGGGAAGTTATGGATTAAGGTGAAGTCTGATCCCAAGGTTTTCTTGGCATACTTCTTTTTCCTTGTGGATGTTTAATTTTCTATTAAATCAACATGTTTAGGTAGTGTAGATAACGTGTAAATTCATAGTAGTTTTATCTGTTGGCATATACATAGTCTTTAATTGTGTTTTAATATTTTGATGAACAAAATAATGGGTACCCTCAAATTATTTTAGATTGTGGTTGTTGATCATCCATACATTTTTTAGTATCTTGGCAATGTTTGTTTTGATACTGTAAAGGTAAGCTGAGGCTGAAAAAATGACCTGTGAGTCTATACTTGATTGTGGATGCAATACCATGTGTGTTGTCAGCTTATTTTGCTGCATTCATGCATGTTGTATGGACTTAGAACTTTCCTTAGTACTCTAAGACTGGTTTGGTGATTTGGTTGATATGGAAAGGATCTTAGGCCTTTGTTCTTTGAGTAAACCTACTTTTAGCCTAAATGACCTATGAAATAAGTGAGTGAATCCCTTGTTCTATATTTTTGAGCTTCTCATGTACTCATTCTTTCTTGACACCTTGCTAACTAAACCTCGTTGGATGAAATACTTTGATATTGGCCTTGATCTATCCTTGTACATATGAACCTTAAATGAGTCTAAACGCCTTTGTTAAGGGTGGCTACAAGTTTTGACCCTAGTTTGAGGAATAGGTATTGTGTATTAAAAGCCTAATTTGAGGGTGACCTTTATTGTGTTAAAGTAATAACAATAAGGTGGTTAGTTGGGAAATAAAGAAAGAAATGAAAAAGCATGAGCCGAGTGAAGAAAAAGAAAAAGAAAAGTGCCTTGAATTGAAAAAAAGTAGCAAGAATTGTGTTTAAAAATAAGGCATAATTGAGAATAGTAAGAAAGCACTCGAGCAAAGTTCAAAATAGGAGAATAAGGGTGGATTTATTGAAAAGGGTTGGTTTATGAAAGCAAAAAGTGTTGGTAAACATGGTTCAAGGATAGCCTTTAGTCACTACTTGCCTAAAATGCCATACAAAATCCCCCTGGACCTATGTTACAAGCCCATAAGTCCTAATGTGATCCAAATCCACTTCATCACCAAGACAAAAGATAAGTATAGAGGCAAGCTTATGGTGTTAGTTAGAGTGCATGAATTTCAATTTTGAGAGTGAAAATGCTTTCTCAGTCCCTGAATTCTAAATGCTTTCTGAGTGAGTATGAGGGACTTCTTTCTATTGAGGGCATGTGCACTACTTGAGTAGCATATGACTATACCAATAATTGTGGACAGTTGAGGCTCCCTAGCTTGTCATAGTTGTATTACCAGGTATCTCATTATATTATGGTTTTTCTTGATGGCCTTGCAATCCTGATTTGAAAATTGTACTTGGTTACCCTAATCAAAGGAGCTACTATGTATTTCTCATTATCTGCTTAGATTAAGTCATTGCTTGAGGACAAGCAACAATTCTATACAGAGGGTGTTGATGTACTGTCAAAATACAACACATTTAATGCCTAAAACAAGGGAGTTTGTGAGTTCTTAATGCGACTTTTTGTGGTTTTTATGTGTTTTGTGTTATTTTTTTGCAGAAAAGTTAGGTTGCCATGATTTTTGAAGAAAATTTGCAGATTTTGTTATATCATAGGACATGCGAGCTGACCAATGAATCATGGCCCAAGTTACGAGTCATAGGGTGTGTTGTACCAAGAAAGAGAGACCAAAATTTAGAAGTCTGCTAAGTGGAGGTCACCTATATGAAGCCATCTTATGAGTCATAAGTCTCACTATAACTCATATAGGTGGACTCATAGCAAGAATCAGAGAGCCAAAATATTGCACTAAAACCTGAAGGCCAAAACTATGAGAGAAACATATGAATTATTGGTCAAGCAATGACTCATACCTGTGGGTGGTACCAATTCAGTCTAAGATTCCAAGAGCCTAATACAAGACCCCAACTATAACTCATAGGTCACCCTATGCATCGTAGCTACAAGGCATACCAACTGCCAGTTGTCTTTTCTATGTTATTTTTACGGTTTATTTGTAAATACTATAAATATATTTAGTTCAATTTTTAAAAGGGGATCCCAGATTTTTAGAACCGTACTAGCTGCCAGCTATCTTTTTTATGTTATTTGTTTATGGTTTATTTGTAACTACTATAAATATATAAAGTTAGGTGTTTATTTTACGGATTCTACATTCTAGAAGATAGGCCTTGCCTTTGAATATTCTCTCAAGAATATTTTAGGGTTTTAGATTAGTTTGTTATTTTCTCTTGGAAAACTCATTTTGGGGATTGCAAATCTTGCTTTGTACTCATTGTTGATCAATCAAGCTTTTGGGTTTGCAACTTGTGGGGTCTATAATCTTCATTGCTTTTTGTAAAACTCTTAACTATGTCATTTATTTGCATTTTTGCTTGTCTTGCCTTAGCCATGAGTAGCTAAGCACCCATAACTTGGGGCTATGGGAATCATGGGTAGTCTATTTGAAATAACCTAGGTTTATTGCATTTTTATGATTGGGGTGTGCATGTATTTTCTATTTCCCCTCATTATGATTGTCATTTGGTGGTAGCCAACACCAAACCCCACCTACTATCACTAGCCCAACCAAGGTGGTGACGAATAGCAAAAGGGAAGTAGATGGTATGAGTCGATTGATCTGTTCTCATCTAATCAACCATGCCTTAACAAGGAAAGGTTGACTGGGACAAATTAGTAATGGTTAGATGGTATGCCATGGTGTTCGACCAAGTACCGTGGTAAAATTTGGCCTTCACCTTCTCAAGAGGGCTGGAAGAACCTAAGTTACCATCCTACATTCAAATTTCCAATAATATTTATGTTATCTAGGGTAATCGAGTCAATGAACCATGGTGAACACTATTCCAAAGTTGTCCCCAAAATTGAGTGTTTCCTCTCATCATAGTTTAGTGTTTATTTTACTTTATTTTTGAATCATAACCCCCCCCCCCATTTAAAGATTTTAATTATTTATACTTGAAATGATTAGTAGTGGATTCTCTGTGGATTCGACCCTAACCTTTGGTTAGATTAATTGCTAACAATGATCACTTTCTTATTAGAGCATGAACATCGTTAGGAGCCACCAGAGTTCCATGGATCCAAATAGAAAGAGGATTCCCAAGAGCTCATTTATGAGGTGTATAAAGTGCTATCTATCATGGGGGTCAATTGGAATGAGAAACTGGAGTTAGCGGCCTACCAACTCAAAGGTGTGGCCCAAATTTGGTCACCTAATGGAAATTAGAAAGGAGAGATGATAATGCTATTCCTTAGGAGGAGTTAAAAGCCATATTCCTTAACATGTTCTTTCTTATCGAGCTAAAGGAGGCTAAGATTATAGCGTTTATGAACCTTAAGCAAGGTTTTATAAGTTTGAGGGAGTATGCTCTCAAGTTCAACAAGCTCTCCAAGTATGCTCTACAATAGGTGTGTCTGAACCTAGATCAAGGATGAATGAATTTGTGTTGGATGTGTCCGACTTGGTTAATGAGGAGTGTCATACCACTATGCTAGTGGGTTATATGGATTTTTCCATCTCATGACATATGTTGAGCAACAAGAGGGGAAAAGCTTAGAAAATGAAGAAGTGGTGAGTCCAACAGGGCTCATTGTGAAGGTGGTTTCCAATGTTCCAAGGGTGTACGATTTCCTCAAGGCCATAAGTTCCAAGGCCAAGGGTCTTCCAATGCTCATAATAAGAGATCTTCTAATAATAATCAAATATTTCAAGTTGTTAATGGTGGGATCACTCACTCTAAATGCCAATGGTGTAGTAGAAACCATAGAGGCCCCTGCTTGAGAAACTATAATGCTTACTTTAATTGTGGTGAAGTGGGTCACAAGGTTATTGATTGTCCACATACTTAAAATAAAGGTGGAGATGGTTGTCCACAAGGATAAGGTACTAATGTGCGTCAAGGGTAAAGGGAGGCCAACAATGGGGTGTTCCAAGCGAAAATAGATTCTATGCTCTTCAAGGAAGGCAAAGGGTATATGAGATGCCCGATGTCATTATTGGTATGTTAAAGGTTTTGATTTTGATGTGTATGCATTAATGAGGATTGAATTCCTCAAGAGCCTATGGGGGAGCCAATTACTGAAGATGAATTCTAGACTGTCTTTGCCATGCTTGCCAAAGTAGTGACCAACTAGGCTAGGCAAGCTAATCCACCTCTTCATGCTCCCACTCCTACTTCTAGAGTGAGAGACTTTACCCGAATGAATCCTCTGGAAAGCTTATAAGGATGCTTAAGACTTTATTGATGATCTCTCTAAGGTGTTGATAATTATAGGGGTGACTGTAGAAGAGAAAGTTAAACTAGCTGCCTATCAGTGAAAGGATGTGGCTCAAGTGTGGTACACCCAATGGTTGATGGAGAGGATTGGTGATGATGGGGTTAGTTGGGATCCAGATCATTTCTTTCCTCTTGAGCATAGGGAGGCCGAAATGGTAGAATATCAACCTCAAGCATTATGGTGTGAGTGTGAGGAAATATGCTCTCAAGTTCACAAGGCTCTTAAAATGTTCTCCTAAGTTAGTGGTTGACATCTGTATAAGATTTCACAACTTTAATTCTGGGATATCCATTTTGGTTGTGAAAAAATATCGTATGCCTATGCTTATATGGGGCATAGATATATCAATGTTTATGACTTATATTGAATAAATTGAAGAGGAGAAGCTCAAGGAGTAGAGGGTGAATGACTCCAAGAGAGCCTTTTATGATGGTGGGTTCTCCAACTCTAGGAGTGGTGGTGGATATGGTCACTTCTGATAGGGCAAATATTCTAATTCAAGGGTTCCAATGGTAGGGTGCCTCCGATGAAGGCACAAGTGGGAGGTGGAACATTATCTCCTCAGTGTGATAAGTGTGGAAGGAATCACTCAGGTGCATGCTGGAAAGATTTAAGTGCGTGTTTTGGGTGTGTTGATTCGAGCCAAAAGATTGCTAATTGTCCCAAGGCTTCCAAGAAGGGTCATGATCAAATAGCTCAGGGTGATCAAGTCCACCCAAGGGTTCCTCAAAGTGGTGCCCCCAAAAATAACAAGTTCTATGCTTTGCATGCTTGACAGGAAGTAGAAGTGTCTCTGGATGTAGTGATAGGTATGTAAAAGTCTTTGGTTTTGGTGCTTATGCTTTGGTTTACCCAGGTGCAAATTTATCTTTTGTGACTCCTCTTTTGGCAGTTAAGTTTGGATTGAGTCCTGGAATTTTAAGGGAGCCCTTTAAAGTTTATATTCCCATGGGTGAGTCTATTGTTGTCTAAGAGTCTATCGGGGTCGTCCTATCCTTGTTTTGCATAAATTCCTTTTCTCTGATCTTGTGAATCATGAGATGTTTGATTTTGATATTATTCCTAGGATGAATTAGTTTCATGCTGTGTATATCTCTATAGATTGTAAAACTCAGAAAGCTAATTTCCAATTTTTGAATGACCCTATTCTTGAGTGGAAAGGTGGTGATTCAGCTATTAAGTGTCAGTTTATCTCTTATCTCAAATCCCAAAAGATGATTTCTTAGAGGTGCATCTATCATATTGTAAGGGTTAGAGATATGGATTCTGAGCCACCTACTCTTTAATTATTTCTGGTTGTTAATGAGTTTCTGGATGTTTTCCCCAAAGATTTTCTTGGTATTCCTCCCAAAAGGGAAGTAGACTTTGGCATAGATCTCCTCCTTGATACTCAACCTATTTCCATTACTCCTTACCATAAGGCACCGACTAAATTAAAGAGTTAAAGGATTGATTGAAAGACTTATTAGAGAAAGACTTTATTAGACCAAGTATATTGTCATAGGGTGCTCCAGTGTTATTCGTGAGAATGAAAGACAGGTCTCTCTGGATGTGCATTGAATATAGGCAGTTAAATAAAGTAACCATCAAGAATAAATATCTATTTCCAAGGATCAATGACTTATTTGATCAACTTCAAGGAGCTACCCATTTCTCAAAGATTGACCTCCATTTCGGTTATCATCAATGGAGGGTCAGAGAGTGTGATGTTCCTAGAATGACTTTCTGAACTAGATACGAACATTTTGAATTTGTGATGATGTCATTTGATTTGACTAATGCTCTTTCTATGTTATTGGATCTTATGAGTTTTGGTTGGGTGAAGAATCTTTTATTAGTCATGTGGTATCTAGTGACGGCATTAAGGTTGACCCATAGAATACTGAGGCCACGAAGAATATGTCTAGACCATTGACTCCTTTTGAAATTCGAAGTTTCCTTGGGTTGACTGGTTATTATAGGAGATTTGTTAAACTTTTCTCATCTATTGCATCCCCATTGACTAAGTTAACTTAAAAGAAGGCCATGTTTATATGGTCAAATCAGTATGAGAAGAGTTTTCAAACTTTGAAAGACCGACTTACATCAGATCCTATTTTTGACCTTACCAGATGGCTTAGATGGGTTTGTGGTGTATTATGATGTTGGTCAGATTGGGTTAGGTTGTGTACTTATGTAACATGATAAGGTGATAGCTTATGCATCAAGGCAATTGAAGGTGTGTGAACAAAATTATCCGACTCACGATCTTTAGTTAGTGCTTATGGTGTTCGCTTTGAAAATTTGGAGACACTATATATATAGGGTTCATGTTGATGTGTTTACCAATTACAAGAGCTTGCAATATGTGTTCACCCAAAGAGACCTTAATTGAGGCAAAGAAGCTGGTTGGAACTTCTTAAAGACTATGACATGAGTGTTAAATTTATCTTGGCAAGGCAAATGTTGTAGCCAACACTCTTAGTAGGCTATCTATGGGAAGTGTGGCCTATGTTGATGAAGGGAAGAAAGAATTAGTAAAAGATGTTCATCGTTTTGTTAGTTTAGGTGTTACATTATCTAACTCTAATAATGGTAGTATTCATGCTCAGGGTGGGGTTGAGTCTTCTGTGGTTGTTGATATTAAGGAAAAACAAGATTTAGACCTGTCTTTGGTTGAGTTAAAGAAGTTGGCTGTGAAAAAAAAGGTAGAGGTTTTCTCCCAAGGGGAAGATGTTGTGCTTCGATAACAAGACGATTGTGTGTTTCTGATATTGATGGCTTTAGAGGGTGATCATGAGTGAAGCCCACAATTCTCATTATTCCATACACCTAAGATCCACCAAAATGTATCAAGATATGAGGAAAGTGTATTGGTGCCATGGCATGAGGCAAGATATAGCCAAGGTTGTATTCAAATGTCTTAATTGTCAATAAGTAAAGGTAGAACATTAAAGGTCTAGTGGATTGGCTTAAGATATTGTGACTCCTACATAGAAGTGGGAAGATGAGAATATGGATTTTGTGGTTGGTTTACCCCATACGCAAAAGCAATTTGACTATATTTAGGTTATTGTTGATAGGATGACTAAATCAACGTATTTCCTACCTGTCAAGACTACTTTTAATGTCGAAGATTATGCAAAGTTGCACATATGAGAGTTGGTAGGTTGCATAGAGTGCCTATGTCTATCATATCAGATCATGGTGCAGAATTTACTTCTCACTTTTTGAAATCGTTCAAAAAGGGCTTGGCACTAAGGTAAAGTTAAATACTGCTTTCCATCCTCAAATCGATGGAAACCCAAAAGGACAACTCATACTTTGGAAGACATGTCAAGGGCTTGTGTGTTGGTATTCAAGGGTAGTTGGGATGATCATCTACCACTTATCAAGTTCGCCTACAATAATAGCTTTCATGCTGGCATTGGTATAGCACCGTTTGAGGCTTTGTATGAGAAAAGGTGAAGATCTTTGGTGGGTGGTTTAAGTTAGGAGAGATGGTATTGATTGGCCCAGATTTGGTGTTGGAGGCCATGGAAAAGGTGAAGTCAATTAGGGAGAGGTTAAAGACGGCTCAAAGTCACCAAAAGTCTTATTCGGATATTACAAAGAAGGATCTTGAATTCCATGTTGATGATTAGATGTATGTAAAGGTCTCTACTATGAAGGATGAAATGTATTTTGGTAAAAAAGGACAAGTTAAGTCCCCGGTATGTAGGCCCTTATGAGATAGTTTAGTGGATTGGCAATATGGCCTGTAGGTTGGACTTTCTTTGGAGATGAGTTCTATTCACCCGATTTTTCATTTGTCTATGTTGCAAATGTTTATTAGTGATCCTAGTTCAATTGTGCCTTTGGAGGATGTTAAAGTTGAAGAGAACTGCCTTGTGAGGATGTTCCAATTGAGATCTTGGATACGCGAGTAAAGTGTCTTCACAACAAGGATGTGGCTTCAGTTAAAGTGCTGTGGAGAAATCAACATATTGAAATTGCTAGATGGGAGGCCGAAATGGACATGATGAAGCAATATCCCTAATATTTCCAATCTACTTAAGCTTAAGGTACTAGGTTCCTTCTACTATCAATGGTCCTAATTCTTTTACTCTTACATTTCATGACCTTACATATATATATGAGCATGAAAATAATTTATAGGATGTTTTTAGATAAGTTTTAGTGATTTTATGATTTTTGAATAAATGAGTTATGCATTGTCTTCCCTTTTTAAGATGTTTCATGTTGAAGTCAAGCCTTTTGAGCTAGTCTGTTTCTCTTTTGAGGACAAATATTCCTAAGGGAGAGATGATGTAAGGACCCAGATTTGGCGATATATTATTGATGCTTAATCAAGTTTCCAAAGGTATGTGACCCATGGGGAATGCTTTTGTATAGCATTGTGTGTCTCAAGAAGGGATTTGAGGCTTGGTAGCCCTCCAGGGAACCTCCCACGATTTGTGGTCCTCACTATTGGCTATGGAAGGGGCCCTTGGAAGGTGCCCAAACATTCCAGCTATGAAATTGGCTAAGGCAGCCACCACTTGGACTTTGCATAGGCCGTGGTGGGGTCGTAAAACTCACCATCAGCCATGGAGAGGTGCTTTGCGAAGATCTCATCCTAAAATATGGTTCTAAGTATAAAATTACCATTTCAAAACTTGAGTCACTTGTAGTACACTTTTATAGATCGTATCCCTTTGTACAGACCGTGTGCCTTCTATCAAAGTAACCTTGTGAACTTTTGGCTAAGACCTTTACCACAAACCATTGCACGGACTGTGGTCCTCCGCATGGATCGTAGAGCCCTTCCATGGGACCCTTGGACACTTTTTGAAGCTCATTTCATTAATGGCTTTGTTGTAATTTTAGTGATCAATAAGGGACTTTTGTGACTTTCTAACCTATCCTAAACCCCTGAAAAGACCTATAGTCCTTTATTCTTTTTTAAATTCATTCAATAAACTTAGAATATTCAAACTCTCTCTTCTAAAGAATTCCTCTCAAGTGTGTCATTGAAGATTCAACTTAAAAATTTAGTGAGGGCTTTCTTCTCTAATCAATTTCTCCTTATTCTAATGTATCAAAGGTATTTGGGATTGGTTCATGGTCCCTTTCAACCATGAAGACCATAAATACCTTTTTTGCTCCTTGATTTATGAAATTAAGTGTACTGTTAATATGGGTCTTCTAAATTATTGTTGATTTGATTCAATTAAGATATGTGTTGTACTTATTGATGTTTTTGAAGTTATTTAAGCCCTAATATGTTGAATTGCATTAATTTTATGAAGATTTGAATATGCATGTCCCTTTTAAATATTGATTTAGCCATGGCTAATGTCATATATGATTTAAATCTAAATTTCTTCATGGATTTACTTGGATATTTTTATTATATTGCTGATTTAATTATAAATCTCTAATGGCCATGCTATTCTCTGATCATCCATGGCATATGCATAGATGAGCATTAGTTTTCATGAAGATTATCATGTGGGTTAAGACCCAATTATGATTATGAATATAATTTTGATGAAAAGTATGGTTATGACATAACATGTGATCACAAAATATCTATGATATGGATCTTCGAGCAACTTTGGGTGTTTACACTATTATGGGTATATGTGAATGAACTATTTCTATGTATGAAAGTATCATATGAAGTAGGATTTGACTTTTTATCCCAACTGTGCATGATTGTAAAGTATGCTTATCTTTTAAGCTTAATTATGCATGGAAATGATTCGTAAGGACTTATGCCTCTTTTTAAAGTAAGTACATTTAAATGTATTCTCGTGGGATGATGAGTTGGCATAGAGTTGGCTTGTGGGAGGGGGGCTATCTCTGAGTGTCCAGTACCTATATCCCATAACTATGTGCCAACGTAGGTATATGTTTATGCCCCTTTGAGGGATGGTTATGATATTATTAAGAAATCCTTCTGAAATGACCGGGTTGTAAGGAATGTGGCCATCATATCGAAATGACTGAACCATAAGATGTAGTGTAGATTACCTTTGGTGAGTAGTCTACTCTCATCTGATGGGAGGCTTTTATCGGGCAAATTTATGTAATAGCTTGCATGAGTTTGAGATGTTGATTAATGTAACATCCCCGCTACGTTGAAGTATAATGGCATTTCCTGCATCATGGATTTCATGGCATATTGATACACTACTCATCCTTGTGTATATACTTCTTTCTATATATGTGCCTTTGATATCTAACATTGAATCCAGGTTTAATGAGTTCATATGCATCGCAAATCCACATACTTAGTACATTCAAATGTACTAAGGCATACTCTTTCCATACATGATCTAACGATGTAGGGACTGGAGACTATCTTCATCCATATCTTGATGATTAGCTTGAATTGTTAGAGTTTCTTATGGTGAGTCCTACTATCCAAGGGAAACCATCTTCCATCTACCTATTATTTTGCTTCTGCTTAGTTTTTACTTATAAGGTGACCCCAGGACATGTTTTGGCCCCCATCCTATTATATGACTTAGAGGTATTATTGGACAATATGTAAATTCCATGTATGGATCTTTGTTATGTTATGCTATTTACTTGTGTAGATTATGATCATGGCTATCTATTGATGTTGATGAGATGATAATATGATCTTAATGATATGTGGAAATGTGAAAAGTCCTAAGTCCCTTCTATGCCCAGAGTGTGAATCATGCTTACCCACCCTTTAGTTCCTATGTGTTATGTGCTATGTCATCTATGCAAATCCCTATCCTTATGACATCCCCATATCATGAGTCATAGTTTCCCATCCCTTAGAACTATGTGTTCATTACATTATTATGCGCTTCTTAACCGATGATGTGTATGTGCATGCTATGAGGCTTGTTTGGGGATTCTCGGGTTTCCATTCACCATGTCAGTCCTAAGCCATAGGCCTGGGTTGTGACATCGTGGTTCAATTAGAAGATTTTTAAGGAGCACAATTTTGACATTTCCTATTATCCTAAGGCTATGCTACATCGTTTGAGCCCTCAACTAAGCCTTTTTCAGCCTTAAAAGAACACAAAAACATTCCATTCCCAAAATGCCCATAATCGTAATTTCCAAATATTTCAAATTTGTGCGTGATATCAAAATTCCAACTTCATATTCTTGATCAGGGGCAAAATTGAGTGGAAAATGGGTTTAACCCAGATTTTAGAGGATCCACAGTAAAAAATAAATTTTGCTAATTTATGATTTCCGAAGAGCATCCACGCCTTTGTCGTGACATGCCAAAGCAGTACAAATTTTACCTTCGTAGGGTCCCTGTCATAGACTCGATGCAAACAAATGTTAGTTTTTCCTTAATTTCTTGTGTCAGCCAAGGGCATTGGGGTCATATCCCAATGCCTACTTATGCGTGAAAACACCCATACATAGCCATTTGTCAACTCTATATCACTCAAAACCGTCACAAAAACCTCTCCAACACTTAACCAAATATCTCATTAAAATTTCAAGGACTTCAAACATAGCTTTGGAACTTAAGGATTCATATCAAGCTCTAAGTTTTCTTCAAGCTCATCTCCAAAAAACCCAAGTTTGAATTATGTGGATTTCATCCATTAGGTCCTTTCACCCATGGAGCCCAATCATTCTTTTTATAAAAATTGCATCTTTTTAAGGTGTGTCATCTATGGGTATCTCTTATTATGGATTATGATTATAAATTATGTTGGGGTTTTATGAAATGTTGATTCATCATGCATGTCTATCTATTTCAAGCTCATATCATGAATTTGTTTTATCAATTGAGACTATGCATGTTTTGAGCTATGAAACTATAATCTATTATGATATTTGATGATGGATTTCAAGGTATCCTACATGAGGGTTTTACTGTATGTTGTTGGGTAGATTTGCATTGAGTTTTCTCATATTATTTTACTCTTGAAATGCATGATTTTGAACAAGTATTATAAACCCACCAAGTGTTTGCTAAAATGTCTTGACAAGGATTCTCATGTTATTGATGATCTATTAAATGATTTATAAGTTGAGTGACTTTATAATGATTAAGGGCTTGCATGTATGCATTGAATTCATGAAAAATATAAAAGATGTGCAAGTAGACCATACCTTGTTGAGGAGGTGACATACCACAATCACCTTGTTGAGGGGGTGACATGCAACAATCACCTTGTTGAGGGGTGATATACATCAATCACCTTATTGAGGGGGTGACATGCATCAATCACCTTGTTGAGGGGTGACATACCTCAATCACCTTGTTGAGGGGGTGAGATGCCTCAATCACCTTATTGAGGGGTGACATACCTCAATCACCTTGTTGAGGGGGTGACATGCCTCAATCATCTTGTTGAGTGGTGATATATCTCAATCAACTTGTTGAGAGGGTAACATGTCGCAATCACCTTATTGAGGGGTGAAATTACTCAATCACCTTGTTATGGGGGTGACATGCCTCAGTCACCTTATAAGAGGGTGACATGCCTTGGGTTTGAAGTAGTAATTCAGTTGGTCTATGTCAGTTATGGTCTCTTCCCACATACCTCATTGTAATATGCAAGTTATATAGCTTACAAACATGTTTTGCTTCAAACATTGATCATGCATGCCGTATTGATATTCTCCTTATCCATTACTTGTGATTATAGATTTTAACTATATTAGCTTATGTATTGTTACATTGCATCCTACATACTAAGTACATTCAAATGTACTAACGCATACCCTATGCCTACATGATATTACCATATTGGGACCAGAGTACCTTTCGATCATCCTCCAAATGGCTAGTTTGGTTCTTCGGAAGATAAGCTTTTGTGAATGCTCAAGTCCGAGGATACTATCTATTTTACTCTTTCTATTTGATATTTCTTTATATTGAACACTTGCTACTATAAGGGTGAACCCAAAAAGTATCTTTGGCCCTGCTTCATTCCATGTTAGAGGTGTTGTTGAATTTTTGTATACTTATACTATGAGCTTGTCTCTTTTATGCTTTTATAAATAGCAAGACATCACTTACAACCGCTTCCCATATTTATATCTCTTGTGTTGTTTATGCTGCTTTTGCAAGTAAGGATGTGTGAATGATATGCTAACAGGCTTGTTTGGAGTTGAATGAGTAATTGAGGGATTTGTTAGCCCATATTTATATCTCTTGTGTTGTTTATGCTGCTTTTGCAAGTAAGGATGTGTGAATGATATGCTAACAGGCTTGTTTGGGGTCCCTTCGGGTTCCCATTTGCGGTGTCACATCAAGGCCCTAGGTTTGGGTCGTGACAAACTTGGTATTAGAGCACTAGGTTGTTAGTGGTCCTCAAAAATCTAACACACCACGTCGATTAGAGTCTCATTAATGGTTTTAAAGTGCGTCTCAACTATGAATGGGAGGCTATGAGGCGTATTAGGAAATGTTTCACTTCTTCATGGTCTATATCATTCTAGAGATATGAGTGTAAGGCATTTCCCCTAATGGATGCTCTTTGTTATTCTAAATCACGCCTATTGCAAGAGAGAGACTAAGGTGAGCCTATACACCCGAGGAGCAACTGACCCCTCCCGCTCCTAAAGCTCCTCAAGGTAGATTGGTAGCCCAAGATGAATTATGAGATGCTATTACAATGTTAACTCATGTTATGACCAACCAAATCAACCAAGGTGCCCAAGTCCCTCATGCTCCCGCTCTGGCTTCCCTGGTGACAGATTTCACTACAATGAACCCACTAGCATTCCATGGATCCAAACCCAAAGAGGATCCTAAAGAGTTCATCCATGAGGTGTACAAAGTTCTATCTATTATGGGGGTTGATTCAAAAGAGAAAGAGGAGTTAGCGGCCTACTAACTCAAGGTAATGGCCCAATTTTGGTTCACCAAAAGGAAATTAGAGAGGAGAGATGATGGTGTTATTCCTTAAGAGGAGTTTAAAGTAGCATACTTCAACCAGTTCTTTCCTATCTAGCTAAATGAGGCTAAACTTATGGAGTTTGAACCTTAAACAAGGTTCGATGAGTGTGAGGGAGTATGTCCTCAAGTTTGAGCAACTCTCTAATTACGCTCCATAATTGGTTGCCAAGCCCAGATCAAGGATGAACAAATTTGTGTCAAGGGTGTCTAACTTGATTAATAAGGAGTGTCATATGACCATGTTAGTGGGTGATATGGATTTTTCTCATCTCATGACATATGCTGAGCAACTAGAGGGAGAAAAGCTTAGAAAAAGAAGAAGTAGTGAGTCCAACATGGCTCATTTTAAAGGTGGATTCCAAAGTTCCAAGGGTGGCATGTTTCCTTAGGGTGGCCTGTTTCCTCAGGGTGACAAGTTCCAAAGCTAAAGGTCTTCTAATGTTCCTAATAATAGATTTGGTAATAGTAATCAAAGATTCCAAGGTGGTAATGATGGGGTGCCTAACTCTATGTGCAGAAAATGTGGTAGGATCCCTAATGACCCATGTTTGAGAAACTCTAATGCTTGCTATAGTTGTGTAAAGTGGGTCATAAGGTGATTGATTGCTCATGCTAAAAACAAAGGTAGAGATGGTCGTCCACAAGGCCAAGGTGCAAATGTGGGTCAAAAGGGAAGAGGAGGCCAACAAGGTAGTACTCAAAGGGAAAATAAATTCTATGCTCGTTAAGGAAGACAAAAGGTGGATGAGGTGCATGATATCATCACTGGTATGTGAAAGCTTATTGATTTTGATGTGTATGCACTGATAGACCCTGGTGCCACTCTTTCTTTTATTAATCCTTTTGTTGCCAAAAATCTTTATGTTAGTCTCAAATTATTATGTGAACCTTATGAAGTGTCAACCCCTATTGGTGAGTCCATTGTTGCTAAAAGAGTCTATAGAAATTGTCCCATGTTCATAATGCATAAAACCTTACCTTATGATTTTGTTGAATTAGATATGGTGGATTTTGATGTCATTCTTTATATGGATTAGTTGCATGCATATTATGCTTCTATTGATTGTAGAACTCGTAGGGTTAAATTCTGATTCCCTAATGAGCTCGTCCTTGAGTAGGAAAGTCGTGATGTGGTGGTCAAGAGTAGATTCATTTCTTGCCTTAAAGCCCAAAAGTTGATTTCCAAGGGTTTCTCTATCATCATGTGAGGGTTAGGGATGTTGAATCCCAAGTCCTTCCTATTGAGTTGGTTTTGGTGGTTAATGAGTTTCTTGATGTCTTTCCCGATGAGCTTCCAGTGTTCCTTCCAAAAGGGAAATAGACTTTGGTATAAACCTCCTTCCTGATACTCAACCCATTTTTCCCCCTTACCATATGGCCCCAGCAGTGTTGAAGGAGTTGAATGAGTAATTGAGGGATTTGTTAGAGAAGGGTTTCATAAGGCCTAGTAAGTCATCTTGGGGTGCACCGGTGTTATTTGTGAAGAAAAAGAATGGTTTTCTTAGGATGTGCATTGATTACCAGCAACGTAACATAGTCACCATAAAGAACAAGTACCCTCTACCAAGGATTGATGACCTTTTTGATCAACTTCAAGGGGCTCATCACTTTTCTAAGATTGATCTTAGGTCCGAATATCACCAAGTGAAAGTGAGGGAGTGTGATATTCCCAAGATAGCTTTCTGGCCTATGTATGGGAACTTTGAATTTGTGTTTATGTCCTTTGGGTTGACTAAGGCACCGGCTATATTAATAGATCCCATGAATCGGGTCTTTAAACTATACATTGACTGTTTATGGTGGTTTTTATTGATGATATCTTAATTTATTCCCATATTGAGGAGGAGCATATGAATCGCTAGAGGGTGGTGTTGTAAATCTTGAGAGAGGACAGGTTGTATGTTAAATATGAAAATGTGAGTTTTGGTTGAATTAGGTTACTTTTCTAGGGCAAGTGGTATCGGGTGATTACATTAAGGTGGATCTTAAGAAAACGAAGGTGATTAGAAATTGGCCTAGACCATTGACTCCCTCGGACATTAGATGTTTCTTGGGTTTGGTAGGTTATAACCGAAGGTTTCTGAATGGCTTCTCTTCTATTGCTTCTCCTATGACTAAGTTTATACAAAAGAAGGCAAAATTCGTGTGGACTGATGAATGTGAGAAGAGTTTCCAAACTTTGAAAGATAGGCTTGTCTCTGCTCCTGATAGCATATGCCTCTAGACAACTTAAGGTGCATGAGAAAAATTATCCCACTCATGATCTCGAACTGTCGTCCATAGTATTTGCTTTGAATATTTGGCATCACTACTTGTATGGGGTTCATGTTAATATGTTTACCGACTACACGAGTCTCCAATATGTGTTCGCCCAAAAAGATTTTAACTTTTGACAAAGAAGGTGGTTAGAACTCCTTAAGTATTGTGATACGAGTGTGCATTATCATCCTTGCAAAGCTAATGTTATGGCCGATGCTCTAAGTAGGGTGTCTATTGGAAGTCTAGCTCATGTTGATGATGGTGGCAAAGAGGTTGCTAGAGAGGTTCACCAGTTGGCTAGTTTAGGGGTTAGATTGGATGAAGTTGATAATGGTGGTGTAGTGGTTGTTGATGGTTCTAAATCGTCCTTGATTGAGAGGGTAAAGGCAAAAATAGATCTTGACCCCACCTTGCCAGAGTTAAAGGCCATGGTGAAAGATGGTAAAGTGGAGGTTGTCTCCAAAGGGGGAGATGGTGCCCTTAGGTACTAAGGTAGATTGTGTATGCCGAATGTGGATGACTTGAGAGAATTGATCTTGAGGGAGGTCCATAATTCATCCTATTCCATTCACCCTAGTTCTACAAAAGATGTATAGAGACTTGAGGGAGGTGTATCGGTGGGGTGGTATGAAGAGAGACATTACCAAGTTCATATCTAGATGTCACAATTACCAATAAGTGAAAGCCGAACATTAAAGGCTAGGTGGCCTAGCCCAAGATATAGAGATTCCTACTTGGAAGTGGGAGGAGATAAATATGGATTTTGTGGTTGGATTGCCTAAGACTAGGAAACATTTTGACTCTATTTGGGTTGTTGTGGATAGAATGAATAACTTGGCTCACTTCTTACCAGTAAAAACCACTTATGGTGCTGCAGATTATGCAAACTTGTATATATATGAGTTGGTTAGATTTCATGGAGTTCCATTATCTATCATTTCGAATTGCGGTGCTCAATTTACTTCTCACTTTTGGGGCTCTATCTAAAGAGGTCTTGGTACCAACATTAAGCTTAGCACCACTATTCATCCTCAAATGGATGTTCAAGCTGAGAGGACTATCCTAACTCTTGAGGATATACTTAGAGCTTATGTTTTCGAGTTTAAGGGTAGTTGGGATGAACATCTTCT
This sequence comes from Solanum virginianum, assembly GCA_000787875.1. Taxonomy (NCBI): domain Eukaryota; kingdom Viridiplantae; phylum Streptophyta; class Magnoliopsida; order Solanales; family Solanaceae; genus Solanum; species Solanum virginianum. The sequence continues at coordinate 128,474 of DF357402.1, read as the reverse complement.
AATCATTGAGTTTGGTTACAACAATAGCTACCACTCAAACATTGGTATGGCTCCCTTTGAAGCTCTTTATGGTAGGTGTTGTAGATCCCCGGTTGGGTGGTTTGATGTAGGGGAAATTGCTTTGCTAGGTCCAGATTTGCTCATGGAAGCCTTGGAGAAGGTGAGGTTGATAAAGGAGAAATTGAAAACAGCCCAAAGTAGACAAAAGTCCTACTACTATGTGAGGAGAAGAGATATTGAACTTATGGTTGGTGATTGGGTTTACTTGAAAGTCTCACCCATGAAGGGTGTGGTCCGGTTTGGCAAGAAGGGGAAATTGAGCCCAAGGTTTGTGCGCCTTCATAGAGTTTTAAGGAGGGTTGGTAAGGTTGCATACGAGTTGGAGCTTCCGATGGAGATGAATGTGGTTCATCTGGTCTTCCATGTATCCATGTTGAGAAAGTGTGTGGGTGACCCAAGTGCTATAGTGCCCTTGGATGTTGTGAGAGTTGTAAAAGATAACTTGACCTATGAGGATGTCCAGGTGGAGATTTTGGATAAACAAGTGAAGAGATTGAGAAAAAGATGTAGCTTCCGTCAAGATCCTCTGGAGGAACCAACAAGTTGAAAGTACCACATAGGAAGCTGAGGCAGACCTGATAAAGCAATATCCATATCTCTTTAACTCTACTCAAGCCAAAGGTACTAAATTAAGTCCCCTATATGTTTTCATGTCTAAAGTTTTAGCCCATATGTCATTTTGCATACATTCATGTTCATGATAACAAGTTTATGGTGATTTTTGACACTCATGTTGAGACATTTTGAAAATGATGTTTAAATGTATTTACCTGCATTAATGTTCTCTTATGCACTTTTCTTTGACATTCGGGGATGAATATTCCCAAGTGAGAGATATTGAAACGCCCCAAATTATACTTTGGAAATGCTCATAGTCATAATTTCCATATATCTCAAATTTCGTGTGTGATATCAAAAATCTAACTTCATATTCTCGATCAGGGAGAAAAATTGAGTAGGAAGTGAGAATAACCCAGATTTTAAAGGTCCTATAGTGAAAAATAAATATTGCTAATTTTTGATTTCTAGAGAGCATCCGCACCCTGGCCGCGGTGTGCCAGAAGCGCGGAATAGTACAAATTTTTCCTTCTCGTTGGCCTCACAAAAACCTCTCCAAGACTTAACCAAATATCTCATTCAAATTTTAAGTATTTCAAGCATAAATTTGGAACAGAAGTTTCCTTCATTTCCAAATATCTCATTCAAAAAGCATAAAGTCATTTCAAGCTCTAAGTTTCCTTCAAGCTCATTTCAAGAAACAGCAAGCTTCAAGCCTCCTTCCAAGTTTACATCAAGGAATCCCCAAATTTAGGTATGTGAGTTTCATCCATAGGGTTCTTTCACCCATGGAGCCTAATCTTCTTTTTTATGAAAATTGCATGTTTTTAAGTTGTATCTTCTATGGGTATCTGTTATTATGGATTATGATTATAAATTATGTTGGGGTTTTATGAAATGTTGATTGATTATGCATGTCTATCAATTTCAAGCTTATAGTATGAATTGGTTTTGTCTATTGAGACTACGCATTGTTTTGAGCTATGAAACTATGATCTATTATGAGATTTGATGATGGATTTCAAGGTATCCTACATGATGGTTTTACTATATGTTGGTAGGTTGATTTGCAATGAGTTTCTCATATTATTTTATTCTTGAATTGCATGAATTTCAACAAGCATTATAAACGCACAAAGTCTTTGATAAAATGTCTTGACAAGGAATCTCAAGTTATAAAAGATCTTTTACATGATTAATAAGTCAAGTGACTATATGATGATTAAAGGCTTGCCTGTATAAATTATCTATGATGTGCAAGTAGACCACACTTTATTGAGATGGTGACGTGCCTTAATCACCTAGTTGGGGGGTGACATGTCTCAATCACCTTGTTGAGGGGTGACATATCTCAATCACCTTGTTGAGTGGGTAACATGCCTCAATCACCTTTTGGAGGGATGACATACCTCAATCACCTTGTTAAGGGGGTGACATGCCTCAGTTAGCTTTTTGAGGGGTGACATACATCAATCACCTTGTTAAGGGGGTAAAATGCCTCAATCACCTTGTTGAGGGGTAACATACCTCAATGACCTTGTTGAGGGGGTGACATGCCTCAATCAACTTACAAGGGGGTGACATGCCTTTGATTCCAAGTAGTAGTTCGCTTGGTTTTTGTCGATTATGGTCTCTTCCCACATATGTCATATGTACTATTCAAGTTGTATGACATACAAACATCTTTTACATCAAGCATTGATCATGCATGCCATGTTGATGTTATACTTATCCATTGCTTATGGTAATGCATTTTGAATATATTGGCTTATGTTTTGCTACATTGCATCCCATACACTTAGTATATTCAAACATACTAACGCATACTCTATTCCTACATGATATTACCATGTAGAGACCAGAGAACCTTTCGATCACCCTCCACGTGGCTAGTTCGGTACTTTGGAAGATAACCTTTGGTGAGTCCTCATGCCTGAGGACACTATCCATAGAGTCCTGATGTTTCCCCTACATCGGAAGAAAGTAGGAAGTCAATTACAAAGGTGACCTTCTAAGATGCCAAAGTGGATCCACTAAAGCCTTTCTATTAAGAAACCTCTACTATCGGTTGGTCTAAAAATCAACATCTACTAGCAGGTGCTTTCTATTTCCTATGGTGGCACGTAGTTATGGGATAATAGGATTCTACTAATGGTCTCACGCCTCTTCTAACGGAAAACTTCCGTATACATCCCAAGGTCTACTCGATGATAAGTAAAATCTCATGGAATAATCATTGGCATGAATCATGAAATTCATTAGTGGAGAGGTATTCTACTAACCTATCCCATAAACATTTAGACCATTAATCATAATCATAAGGAAAGCTCTTACATTTTGGCTAAGCCTTTACTATCAGCTAGCATCATTATCATATCCCTCTACTAATGGATCATCATTTCATTTCCCTCTATTAATAGGTCATTATTTCATGTCCCTCTAGTAACAAGTCATCATTTCATAAGAAACTTTTCATAAGGCAAAAATAAACATAGAATGTCTCATAAGCCTTCATTTCTCATTATTTAGACATCCTACCTCAGGACATATAGTGAATATCATTAATTTAAATCATTCTTAAATAACCGCCCACAATCATTTGTATCATCTTTCAAAATATGGGCATGGAAACATGAAGTTCATCTCACACAATCCTCAAATTCATAGTATCTCATGGTATCATAACATTTATGGTTTTGAATATCATAAACTAGCTCATCAAACCATCACATCATAAAGGGCTCCATATCATTCATAAAATTTATAATATTTTCATGAACTTATAGCATGCTTAATTTCCCTTAAACATCAATATTCATAAATTACACGTCCTACAATAAGCCTTAATCACATAAGAGATTTGCCACATGACTTAGTCCAAACATCGTGGGTATATTTATTTAAGCTTAAAATCATAGAATTCAAGAGTAAGCAACATGAGAGGGGTAACTTAGTGTCATTTCAAACAACTACTTTGCTAAGTATATATACAAATAGTTTGAAGTATGATGTCGATATTATGATGGATTTTGATATGATCGAGGTTAGGTGATTTTGATGTTCCCTTTAAAGAAATTTCTTAAGAGTTGTTTTATTTATGATTGTTCCATGCATCAATTACACCAACCTTATTTTCATGAACATTTTCTATAAATTATGACTATCACTAGGGCTTTTAGTAAGAGCTTCAAATTAAAGATACTGAAGATATAGATATGATGATTTTGCCCTAAATAATAAGAAAGATTCTTATGTTCAAGCTACTCCTATGATTGCTACTTATGATTCTAAGAGTATGTTCTAAAAGATTTTCATGGGATAAGTTAGCACTGAGAGGACTAGAGATTGGGACTCATCCCATTAGTTGAGGCATGATCCTTTGAAGCTAAATCTCAATGTCTCTAACTATGTTCCACCATAGATGCCTTATAGGCTAGGCTAGTGGATCCATGTAGTCCCCAAAGTTATGAAAGATGTAATTGCTAAGCTATTAAGTTTTGGATATCTACCTTGGCAAGTAGATTCGCCTTTTCCCAATAGTGCCATGACCCGAACCTAGGGTCTAGGAGTGACATGGCAAAAGGGAACCCAAGAGTCTCAAAAAAAGCCTCAAAGTATCCATATTCACATCATCACTTTGGAAATGTATAAAGAGATAGTAAACACTAAAAAGACCATAAAAAGTGCCCAAAAAATGTGCCTCGGAAGTGCCCAGAATCATAATTTTCATATATCTCAAAATTCATGTGTGATATCAAAAATTTGACTTTATATTCTTTTTAAAGGGGTAAAATTGTGTGGGGAATGGGTCTAACTCTGATTTTAGATCAACCGTATCAAAATTCAAAATTTTAAAGTTGGTGATTTTGAGTGAAGAACCATGCCCAAGGTGTGACGCTCTAGGGTCGTGCTCCTCTATTATTTTTTCCCAGTTTTTGTTCTTTGGTCCAAGGCCTTTGGGTCTTAGGCTTAAGCCTTTCCATATGTGCAAATACCTATACTTAGACATATTTCACCTTTATATCATACAAGACATTCCCTACTAATGTCTCAAACCCTTAGACTAATATTTCTCTCAAAACTCAAATATCCAATTCTCTACTGGAACTTAGAGAATTCATCTCAGCGTCAAGCCTCCATGCAAATCGTCTTCAAGAAATTCTCCAAAGTCAAGGTATATGGGTTTTATTGATGGGTTCCTTTAACCCGTAAAGTCTAAGCTTCTTTTTTTAATTAAATTATTTGATTGTAAAGTTGATTTATTCATGGGTCTTACTTACTATGAATTTCACTATACACTATGTTGGGGTTTCATGAAATTGTGATTGTTTTAGCATGTTTTGAGCTATGGATATAAGATATATTGTTAGATATTATGAAAGGTTCTGATGTATATTGTATGATGGTATTACCAAGTATTGGTGGGATGATTTACTTCAAGATTTTGTGCATAATTTCACTCTTTAATTGCATAGTTTTACACTAGCTTTATACACCCACCAAGTGTTAATGGAATGTTGATTTAGGGTTCTTGATATATTGATGGTCTATTATATGTCTTATGAGTCAAGTGGCTTATGGTAATGAAAGGAATGTATATATCTATGTTTAAATCATGTAAAGGACCTATGGCATTGTAAGTAAATTGTTGGGCTCTCATGTTGTTACGTTCTTGGGAATTGTTGATGACTTATTGAGTCCCTATGCTAAGATTTATATTGTTGTGAATTGGGAAGCCTACTAGAAGGGGTTATGAACTATGTTATATGCCTTATCCTCTAGTACAAGGCCAATTTCTACATGTAGGGGTTATAAACTATGTTGTATACCTTACCCTTATGTACGAATCAATACTACTTACTTACTCATATCTACATAACGGTGTAATGAACTATGTTGTACTCTTTAACCTCGTGTAGGATTTGAGGTTATGTAATGTACTCATATAAAGGTGTTATGAACTATGTGGTACGCCTCGCCTTCATATGCCATTTAATATTATGTATTATCTCATGATCATATGTAGGGGTTATGACCTATGCTACCTTCTACCTTCATGTGCTATTCATTTTCATGTTTACATATAGAGGTTATGAACTATGTTATCTCTTCACCGTCATGTGCTACTATCGATTACCTACTAGAAGGGGTTATGACTTATGCTATATCCCTCACACTCCAGTATAAGGTATTTGGATGAAATAATCATGTCACCTTATTGTTTTAAATAAGTTATGCAAGTATAAATATTTTCAAGCATGATTTACTAAAGCATTGCTCATACATGTCATATTGTTATTATATTATTTATTGCTTATCATTATACATTTTAACTATGTTACCTATCTTTTGTTGCATTGCATTTTACATACTTAGTGCATTCAAACATACTAATGCACACTCAATGCCTAAATGATATCACCATGTAGGACCCGGAGCTCCTATTGATTCTCATCCACGTGGCTAGACAGATTGTTCAAAGGTTTTGGTGAGTCCTTATGTTCGGGGACAATATCTATCTTCTCTCATACTTATGTTTAGACAATATCTTGTATATTGTGATTACATATTATCATTACTATCAGGGTGAGACCGATTGCTCATCTTGGCCTTCGCTAAGTTCTATGTTCAGAGGTGTTGTTGGACAAGTATGTAATGGTGCTATAAGTTTGACTCTCTTGATATTTTATGAAAAGAAGGTTTTCCTTTAGTCCCCATGCCCTTATTTTCTACTCTTTTATTGCTCTCTAATTGCTTCCGCGACCAAGGATCTATAATGATATGTTAAGAGGCTTGCCTGGGGTTCCTTCGGGTTTTCTATGCGCGATGTCACATTCAGGCCCTAGTTTGGGTAATGAAAAATTTAGTATAAAAGCACTAGGTTGTTAATGGTCCTCGGCATCCAACACACCACGTTGATTATAGTGTTATTCATGGTTGTGAAGTTCACCACAACTATGATTAAGAAGCTATGAGGAGATTTAGGAAATGTTTCACTTCTTCATGGTCTATATAGTGTCTTAGTTATAAGGTAAGGCTTATTCCCCCTATCGAATGTTCTATGTTCTTCTAGTTATTAATCATGCCGCTACAAAGAAGAAGACCAAGGAGGGATTGTGCACCTGTAGGATAATCAACTTACCATATTCCTCAAGCTCTTCACGATGGAAGATCTATCGAAGTTAAATTCTGTTATGCTATCAGCCTGTTGGCCCATGCTATGGCCAACCAAATCAACTAAAGGGGCCAAGCCCCTCATGCTCTCACTCTGGTATCTTGGCTGAAGGACTTTATGAGGATGAATCTACTGGAGTTCTCTGGGTCGAAAGTGGATGAGGACCCACAAGAGTTTCTTGATGAGGTGTACAAGGTGTTGACTATAATAGGGGTGACTTTGGAGGAAAAGGCAGAATTGGTAGCCTACCAACTCAAAGGGGTGGCATAAATTTGGTTTGTGCAATGGAAGATGGAGAGGGAAAATCATGATGCTATTCCTTAAGGGGAGCTTGAGGTGGCATTTCTTAACTGGTTCTTCCCACATAAGGTTAGGGAGGCTAAAATGATGGAATTCATGAATTTGAAGCAAGGGTCCATGAGTGTGAGGGTGTATGTCCTCATGTTCAACCAACTCTCTAAGTATACACCACAATTGGTTACCGATCGAAGGTGTAGAATGAATAAGTTTGTGATGGATGTATCAGATTTCGTGAATGAGGAGTGTTGTGCCACTATGTTGATAAATAATATGGATTTGTCCCACCTCAAGACTTATGCCGAACAACTTGAGGGGGAGAAGCTTATGAAAAAGAGAAGTGGAGAGTCCAAGAGGGCTCGATTTAAGGATGACCGATTCCAACAAACTATCGAGTTTCAAGGCCAAGGGTCTTCTAATGCTCCAAACAAGAGGTTTTCTATGGATAGAATGGATAAACTAAGGTTCCAAGGTCACATTGGTGGGATGAGTTTTCCAAAATGCCCAAATGTGAAAGGTATGATCATGACAAATTCTTAAAGAATTCAAGTGTGTCTTATAGGTGTGGGAGAGTAGGCCATAAGCTTATTGATTGCCTTTACATTCGGAACAAAGGCAAGGAGGTCCATCCTCAAGTTCTAGGTGGTTATGTTGCTCAAAAGGCCAAGTAGGCAAGGGGTAAGTTAAGTACCCGATGTTGCTACCAGTACATTGAAGTTTCCTTTCATCTTAATGTGTATGCATGGGTAAGTCCAGGTGTCACTATTCCTTTCATTATTCCTTTTTGGATTGCTAGTAGGCTTCTTTTATGTCCCATGTTGTTATGTGAACCTATAGTGTCTACCCCCCCTCTTGATGAGTATATTGTTGCTAAAAAGTTCTTAGGTGTTTTTCTATGTTCATATTGCATTAGGTCTTGCCTTATGACATATTGGAGTTAATGTGGTGGATTTTAATGCCATACTTAGGGTGGATTAGATGTGTGCATATTGCGTCTCCTTTGATTGTGGGGCCCGTAGAGTTAGAATCTAATGCCCTAATGAACCCATCTTTGAGTAGGAGGTTGTCATGTGATGGAAGAGGGATAGGACTATTTTTTGTCTTAAGGTATAACTGATCCATAAGGGTTGCATATCTCATCTTGTGGGAGTTATGGTTGTTGAACCTATGTTATTTCTATTGAGTTATTTTCGGTGATCAATGAGTTATTGAATGTCCTTTTTGATATTTTGAATTTGGAGTGGTGTCTTTTGGTTTGACTTATACACCGGTTGTGACTACAGGTTTCATCAATAGGGTCTTTAATCCTTACCTTGTTATGTTGTGGTGGTCATTGGTAATGATGTGTAGGTTTGTTTTCGAAAGTGAGGAAGAGATTGTGAATCATTTGAGGGTGACGTTATGAATTTCGAAGGAGGTGAGGTTGGGTGAAGTGAGAAGGGTGGTGTAGTGACTTTGATTGTTGCGAATCTTCTTTGGTTGAAGAGGTCTAGTTAAGGAAGGACTTGATCCCCATCTTGATAGAGTTAGAGGTCTCTATGAGGGATAGTAAGGTGGAGGTTTTCTCCCAAGGGGGAGATGGTGTCTTTAGATACTAGGGTAGGCTATATGCCATTTTGTTTATGATTGGGTTCACTTGGAGGTTCCACCCATGACGGACATGGTCCGGTTTGGCAAAAGGGAATTGAGTTAATAGTTTGCGTGCCCTTGTAGAGTTTTAAGGAGGATTAGTGAGCTCTCATATGAATGGGAATTGCATAAGGATATGGATATGGTTCGTCTAGTTCTTCGTGTATCAAGGTTGAGGAGATGTGTTGGTGATTCATATTTTAAAGGACTCTTTTAGGTTGTGGGTGTTGAGGAAGATAAGTTGTCTTAGGAAAAGGTACCAGTGGAGGTATTGGATGGAAGGGTTGAAAAGTTGATTAATAAGGTTGTAGTGATCGTTAAAGCCCTTTAGAGGAATCGTCAAGTCGATAGTGTCTCTAGGGGAGCTGGAGTGGGCGTGGTGAAGCAATATCCATACCGCCTTTATCTATTCAAGCTTATTATAATACGTCAAGTCCTTTTTATGATTTCAAGTCCTATGTTCCAACCCCTATGTCATTTGCATGCATTCACATTTATATTGATAATTTCATGATGATTTTGACACTTGCATTGGGATTTTGAAAATGGTGTTTAAGTGTATTATTGTATTATTGTTAGGGATGATTCCTTCATGATTACTCTTCTTATTTATATTTCTTCAACATTTGGGGAAGAATTTTCCCAAGGGGGAGACATTGAAATGACCCCAAAAAAGTACCCGAAAATATGCCTCGGAAGTTCCCGAAATTTTAATTTCCATATATCTCAAAATTCATTTGAGATATCATAAAACTGACTTCATATTCTTGCTCAGGGGGCAAAGTTGAGTGGGAAATGGGTCTAACCCCGATTTTAGAGCAATCGTATCAAAATTCAAAATTTAAAAGTTGGCGATTTCCAGTGAAGAACCATTCCAAAGGCGCGATGCGCCAGGGGCGCGCTCTTATGTTATTTTTTGCCTAGTTTTTGTTGTCCGGTCCAAGGCCTTTAGATCTTGGGCCTAAGTCCTCCCATATGTGAAAATACCTATACTAAGCCATATTTCACCTTCATATCATACAAGACATTCCCCAATACTCTATCAAACCCTTAGACTAATATTTCTCTCAAAATTCAAGTGTCCAAATCTCTTCCGAAACATAAGGAGTTCATCCAAGCTTCAAGCCTCCATTTAAATCTTCATCAAGGAATTCTCTAAAGTCAAGTTATGTGGGTTTCATTCATGGGTTCCTTTCACCCATGAAGTCTAAGCTTCCTTTTTACTTAAATTATTCTCTAGAGTCAAGTTATGTGGGTTTCGTTCATGGGTTCCTTTCACCCATGAAGTCTAAGCTTCCTTTTTACTTAAATTACATGATTTTAAAGTTGATTTACTCATGGGTCTTACTATGAATTTCACTGCACACTATGTTGGGGTTTCATGAAATGGTTATTGTTTTAGCATGTTTTGAACTATGAATATAAGATCTTTTGTAAGATTTGATAAATATTGTATGATGGTATTACCAAGTATTGGTGCGATGATTTACTTCAAGATTTCTTGCATGATTTCACTCTTTAATTGCATTGTTTTACACTAGCATTACACACCCACCAAGTGTTTGATAAAATTTCCAGCTTAGGATTCTTGAGTTATTGATCGTCTACTATATGACTTATGAGTTAAGTGGATTATTCTGACGAAAAAAATGTATATATGTGTGTTTAAATAATGTAAAGAACCTATGGCATTGCAAGTAAATTGTTCCGCTCTCATATTGTTATGTTCTTGGGAATTTTTGATGAGTTATTGAGTCGTTATGCTAAGGGTTATGCGCTTGTGAATTGGGAAGTCTACTAGAAGGGGTTATGAACTATGTTATATGTCTTACCCTCTAGTACAAGGCCAATTTCTACATGTAGGGGTTGTGAACTATGTTGTATACCTTACCCTCATGTATGAATTAATACTACTTACTTACTCATATATACATGAAGGGGTTATGAACTATGTTGTACTCCTTACCTCGTGTATGATTTAAGGTTATGCAATATACACATATGAAGTGGTTATAAAGTATGTGATATGTCTCATCCTCATATGCAATTCAATATTATGCATTATCTCATGCTCATATGTAGGGGTTATGACCTATGCTACCTTCTACCCTAATGTGCTATTCATTATCTCATGTATACATGTTGGGGTTGTCAACTATGATATCTCTTTACCCTCATGTACTACCCATTACCTACTAGAAAGATTTACGACTTATGCGATATCCCTCACCCTCTAGTATAAGGTATTTTGATGATCTAATCATGTCACATTATTATGTTAAACAAGTTATGCAGGTATGAATAAATTCAAGCATAATTTACTTAAGCATTGATCAAACATGCCATATTGCTATTATGCTATCTCTTGCTTATCATTATGCATTTTTTACTATATTGCCTATGTCTTGTTGGATTGCATCCTACATATATAGTACAGTCAAACATACTAACGCATATTCTATGCCTACATGCTATCACCATGTAGGAACCGGAGCTCCTATAGATTCTTCTCCATGTGGCTAGACAGATTGTTCAAGTTAGCTTTTTGTGAGTCCTTAAGTCTAGGGACAGTATCTACCTTCTCTCATGCTTATGTTTACACCATATCTTGTATATTTGGATTACCTATTGTCATTATTATGAGGGTGAGCCCGGTTGCTTGTCTTGGCCCCTAATAAGTACAATGTTTAGAGGTATGTTGGACAAGTATGTAATGGTGCTATATGCTTGACTCTCTTTGACTCTCTTGCTGTTTTATGAAAGAAGGTTTTCCTTTAGTTCCCATGCCCTTATTCTACCCTTTTATTTTTCTCTAATTGCTTTGTGACCAAAGATATGTAATGATATCCTAAGAGGCTTGCTTGGGGTTCCTTCGGGTTCCCTATGCGTCGTGTCATATCTAGGCCCTAGTTTGGGTTGTGACAAATACATAGTTCTACGAGACGAGAAAGTATGGCTCACGCTATGGGGATATCATAAGGGTAGGGATTTGTATAGATTTAAAAGTATCCATATTTACATCAACAGTTCAGAAACGTATAAAGAGATAGTAAAAGCATAGTTCTACGGGATGAGAAAGTATGACTCACGCTATGGGGATATAATAAGGATAGAGACACACGCTATGGGGATATCATAACACATAACACCTAAAGACTGAGGGGCAGATAAGTATGACTCACTCTACCAGGAAAAAATATGAATTAGAATCTTCCATATATCCACATTATAATATACATACACATCATATCATAATAACTATATCCAATAGATAGCGATAATCATATTCTCCAAATATCATGAAATGACCCCAAAAATGCCTGAAAATATCCTCAAAAGTTCCCATAATCATAATTTTCATATATCTTAAAATTCGTTTGTGATATCAAAAATCCAATATCAAATTCTTATTTAGGGGAAAAATTGAGTGAGAAGTGGGTATAACCCTAATTTTAGAGGGCCCGTAGCAAAAAATGAATTTCGCAAAATTTCAAATTTCAATGGCAGTCTATGTTAGCTCTACGATGTAGAGACATCGCGAAGCAGTGTGTTTTGTTACCAATTTTCTTATTTCGGCCTAAGACTTTGGGGTCTTGGGTCTAAGCCTTCCTATGCATAAAAATACCTATACTTAGTCATGTTCAACCCTATATCATTCAAGACCTTCCCCAAAACCCTCTCTAACACTTCGATAAATATTTCATCCAAAATCAAGTGTTTCCAAACTCATTCTGGATCTTAAGAAATTCATTCAAGCTTTATGTTCTCATTCAAATCTTCATCAAGGAAATCCCCAAATTTGAAGTATGTGAGGTTGAACCATTGGGTCCTTTCACCCATGGTGCCCAACCTTCATTTGCATATAAAATGCATGTTTACAAGTTAATTTACATATGGGTATCACCTATTATTGATTATGACTATAAACTACATTGGGGTTTTAAGAAATATTGTTCAACTATGCATGTTTTAAGATATAAATCTATGATATACTGTGAGATTTGATGTATCTTATTAGAGGATGTTACCAAGTGTCGGTAGGTGGATTTACAACGGTTTTTCTTACATATTTCCACTCTTGAATTGCATAATTTTGTACTAGCATTACACACCCGCCAAATGTTTGATAAAATGCCTTTTTAAGAATTCTTAAAGTTTTGATGATCTATTAGTTGATTTATGTGTCAAGTGACTTTATGATGATTTTTGGCTTTTTAAAGGTGTGTTTAATTGATAAAAATGTTGATGATGTTGTAAAGCCGAATTAAGCTCTTTTCTTAAAGATTATACCTCTTGTGAGCCTTTAATGCTGATGTTAATGCAAGTGTAATGTTTGATGATGGCCTAATCTTATTTTGAAGTTAGGCTCACCATGAGAGATCAAAGACGTTTTAGAGATACTCTTGTCGTGTTTCTAAATTTCTTATGAATTGTTAATTCTATGATTACTTTATATATATTCCATGAGATTAGATCTAGTACCAATGAATTGAAGGACTGCTCTCTTTTCTTGAAGTATGTGCCACCACAGGATGCGGTCTTACCCTTACTTTATTAGTGGATTCATTTAGTACACTTTCTTTTGAGGTTCTTGCTGAAATCGGGTCGCGTTCCCATAAGTTAAAGTTTCTTAATGAAATCTTTTCCAAAATTGGACCATGTTTCCATAAGGAAGATTACTCCACAAGTTTGAGATATGGATTACCTTCGCAAGTAGACCACCTCTTTACCGATGAGGGGTAATCATTGGAATTTCAAGTTTAGTTTGATTGGTCTTATTTTATGTCGGTTGAGGTCTTTTCACACCCTTATATACTATATTTTATGTAAGATGAATGATTTGCAAAGCATGTTTTACTTTAAGTATTCATCATACATGTCATAATGTTATTATGTTATCCATTGCTTATAATTATACATTTTGATTATGTAACCTATCTCTTGTTTCATTGTATCCTACATACTTCGTACATTCAAACATACTAATGCATACTCTATGCCTAAATGATGTTACCATGTAAGAACCAGAGCTCCATTTGACTATCCCCCTCCACGTGGCTAGTTTGAAATATTTAATGGTGAGTCCTCAAGTTCAAGAAAACTATCTACTTTCTCTTGTTATTCCCAAAACTTCTTTATGTTGATATTTGACATTATGAGGGCAAGCCCACAAAGTGTCTTTGTCCCAACTCCATTCTATGTTTTAAGGTGTTATTGGAATATTATGATGTATCTATGCTATGAGCTTGACTCTTTATGCTTTTATGACATGAAAGATTTTCCTTAGCCCCTTTATCCCTATTTTGACTTTCTTATTGTTCTTTAATTGCTCATGACCAAGGATATGTGTATGATATACTAAGAGGCTTGTTTAGGGTCCCTTCGATTTCCCATTCATGGTGTCATGTCTAGGCCCTATGTCTAGGTGGTGATAAACTTGGTATCAGAACTAGGTTGTTAATGGTCATTGAAATTCAATACACCACATCGATTAGAGTCTTATTCAAGGTTGTGAAGTGCACCACAACTATGAATGGGAGGCTGTGAGGCATTTTAGTAAATGTTTCCCTTCTTCATGGTCTATCTCATGCTATAAAAGTTAAGGTTAGGTTTTTCCCTAACGAATGTTCTTTGCTATTCTAGATCATGCCAATTCCAAGAGGAAGAAGATCTCGTACACTAGAGGAGCAACCGACTCCTCCCACTCCTCAAAATGAAGGAGTTATTCATGAAAAATTCTGGGATACTGTTACCATGCTTGCTGATACCATTACTAATCAAATCAACCAAGGGGAAAAAGCTCCTTATGCTTTTGCACTAGCTTCAAGGGTGAGAGACTTTACTAGGATAAACCCAACAAAGTTCCATTAGTCTAAGGTTCATAAAGACCCTCAAGATTTTATTGATAAGGTGTACAAGGTGTTGGCTATTATGGGGGTTAGCTAAGCAGATAAGGTAGAGTTAGGAGCCTACTAACTCAAGGAGTTCTCTCAAATATGGTTTACCCAATGGAAAGAAGAGAAGGGGAACAACAATGTCATTTTTTGGGAAGAGTTTAAAGTAGCATTTCTCAATCGGTTCTTCCCCCTTCAGCTAAAAGAGGCCAAGATAATAGAATTTATGAATGTAAAGCAAGGGTCTACGAGTGTGAGGGAGTATGGCCTCAAGTTCAATCAACTCTCTAAGTATGATCCACAATTGATGGCCGAGCTAAGGTTTAGGATGAACAAATTTTTGATGGGGATATCTGACTTTGTTAATAAAGAGTGTCGTGCTGCCACGTTGATAAGCAATATGGATTTATGCCATCTCATGACTTATGCCAAACAATTCAAGGGTGAAAAACATAGAAAGAGAAGAACTGGTGAGGCCAAAAGTGCCCATTTTGAAGGTAGGTTTCAAAATTCCAAGGGTGGCTTATTCCTCAAGGCCACAGGTTTCAAAGGCAAGAGTTATCCAATACCTCCAACGAGGGGTTTGCTAATGATAGGGTGCCAAATCAATGATTGCAATGAGGTGATGAGGGGGTGGCAAGGCCTAGATGTCAAAAGTGTGGGAAAGGCCATGGTGGCCCATGTTTGAAGAAGTCCAATGCTTGCTTTGGCTGTGGTGGATTTGGGCACAAAGTTAGTGGTTCTCCTCATGCTTAACCCAAAGGTTGAGGTGATGGTCCTCAAGGCCAAGGTGCTAATGTGGGCCGCGGAGAAAGGAAAGGTCATCAAGGTGCTTCCCCAAGGCACAATCGATTTTATGCCCTTCAAGGGAAGCAAGGAGGGCATGTGGTGCCTGATATTGCTACTTGTGTATTGAAGTTTCCTTCGACATAGATGTGTATGCATTGATTGGTCTAAATTCCACTATTTGCTTCATTATTTCTTTTTTTGCTAGTGGGCTACATGTGTGTCCCGGGTGTTAGGTGAACCTTATGGAGTGTCTACCTCATTAATGAGTCTATTTTTGCTAGGAGAGATCATAGATATTGTTCTGTGTTCATATTGTATTCGGTCTTTCCTTGTGATTTGTTGAATTCGATGTGGTAGATTTTGATATCATACTTGGGGTGGATTAGTTGCATTCATATTGTGTCTTTATTGATAGTAGTATCCATAAAAGTTAGATTTTAATTCCCTAATAAACCCATCCTTAAGTAGTAGTGAAGAGGTAGATCTATTTTTTGTCTTAAGGTCCAATTGAACTCTAAGGGTTGATTTCTAAGGAGTGTCTCTAACATCTTGTGAGGGTTAGGGAAGTTGAGCATAAGGTCCTTCCTATTGTGTCGATTTCGGTGGTCAATGACTTTTTGATGTCCTTTCGATGTTTTAATTTGGGGTAGTGTCTTTTGGTTTGGCTAGTGCACTAGATGTGTTTATAAGCCCAAGATGGCTTTTCGACTAGGTATGGGCACTTTGAGTTTGTGGTAATGTCTATTGGCTTGACTAATGCACCGACAATATTTATAGATCTCATGAATAGGGACTTTAAACCCTACCTTGATATGTTTGTGGTGGTCTTTGGTGATGATATGTGGGCACATTTTCGAAAGTAAGGGAGAGCTTGTGAACCATTTGAGGGTGATATTGATAGTTTTGGGGAGTGTGAGATTGCTTGCTAAATACGGAAAGTGGGAATCTTTAGTATGATGAGAGGGTGGTTGGAGAAGTTCACTGGGTGACTACGTTGGGTATAAGCTTTGGTGAAGTTCAGAACTGTGGTGTAGTGGTTTTGATGGTTTAGAATCTTCTTTGGTTGAGGAGGTCTAGTTAAGCATGGTATTGATTCCACCTTAATAGGGTTGGAGGTTTTGGCGAGGGATGGTAGAGCGGACGTTATATCCTAAGAGAGAGATGGCGGCTTTTGGTGCCAAGGTGGACTATGTGTGTTTAAGGTTCGCAAATAGGCCAAGGTTTGTAGGTCTTTATAGGGTTTGGAGGAGAAATTACTAAGGTTGCATAAGGATTGGAGTTACCTATGGATATGAGTATGGTTCGTCCAGTTTTCCATGTGTCTATGTTAAGGTAGTGTGTGGTAACCCAAGTGCTATTGTGAATTTGAAGAGGTATGGGTGTGATGAAGTATAATTTGACTTATGAGGAGGTTCCCATAGAAATCTTGGATCGACAAGTGAGAAATTTGAAAGGCAAGTATGTAACCCCCGTCAAGGTTCTTTGGAGGAATCGACAAGATAAAGGAGAAACTAGGGAATCTGAAGCAGTCATAAAGGAGAGATATTTGTACCTCTTTCACTCTATTCCACCCTAAGATAACAACTAAGTCCTTCATGTGATTCCAAGTCTTAATTTTCAGTCATCATGTCATTTGCGTACAGTTATGTTTATATTGACAAGTTCATGGTGATTTTGACACTTATGTTGAGATGTTTGAAATATTGTTTAAGTCTATTTTTGTGCGGGCTGAAATCATCTTGATTACTCCTCTTATATACATTGCTTTAACATTCAGGGATGAATGTTCCCAAGTGGGAGATATT
Source organism: Solanum virginianum (assembly GCA_000787875.1). Classification (NCBI taxonomy): domain Eukaryota; kingdom Viridiplantae; phylum Streptophyta; class Magnoliopsida; order Solanales; family Solanaceae; genus Solanum; species Solanum virginianum. Next base: position 111,267 of record DF357402.1, on the reverse strand, counting down.
GAAATGACCCCAAAAATGCCCAAAAAATGACCATAATTGTAATTTCTATATCTCAAAATACGCGTGTGATATTGAAAATTTGACTTCATATTCTTGTTAAGGGGGCAAAATTGAGTGAGAAATGGTTATAACCTAAATTTTACAGGACCCATAGCGAAAAATGAATTTTGCAAAATTTTAAATTGAAGTGGCAATCTGCGTTAGCTCCGCGATGCACAGCTATCACGGAGCAGTGTATTTTGTTGCTAGTTTTCTTATTTCAGTCTAAAATTTTGGGCTCTTGGGCCTAAGCCTTCCTATTTATAAAAGCACCTATACTTATATATTTTTCAACCCCATATCTTTCAAGACCTTCTCGAAGACCCTCTCTAACATAGACAAATATTTCATCCAAAATCAAGGGTTTTAGAGCTCACCATTAAAGGTCAATGATGTTTTATAGCTTTCGTATCATGTTTCTATGTTTCTTATGAATTATTAATATTATGACTACTTTATATATATTTCATAGGATTAGATTTAGCACCGATGGATTGAGGGAGTGCTCTCCTACCTTCAACTATGTGCCATCATATTATGAGGTTTTACCCTTGCTTTACTAGTGGATCCATTTAGTATACTCTCTGTTGAGGCGCTCCCTGAAATTGGGTCATGTTCCCATAAGGCGAAGTTTCTTAATGAAATCCTTTCCAAAATTGGGTCATGTTTCCGTAAGAAAGGTTACTTCATACGAAATTGGGTAACGTTCCCGTAAGTTTGAAGTATTGTTTACTTTGGCAAGTAGAACACCTCTTTACTGGTAAGGGGTAATTATCGGGATTCCAAGTTGTAGTTCACTTGGTGTTTTTCTATATCAGTTGAGGTCTCTTCCCATACTTATATATTATATTTTGTGTAAGATGAATGATTTACAAAGCATGTTTTACTTTAAACATTGATCGTACATGTCATATTGTTATTATGCTATCCATCGCTCATAATTATGCATTTTAGTTATGTTGCCTATCTCTTGTTGCATTGTCTCCTACCTACTTTGTACATTAGAACATGCTAACACATACTCTATGACTATATGATGTTACCATGTAGAAATCGAAGCTCCATTTGACTATTCTCCATCCACGTGGCTAGTTTGACGTCTTGAAGGTAAGCTTTGTGAGTCCTCAAGTTCGAGGACACTATCTACTTCCTCTTGTTATTCCCAAAACTTCTTTTTGTTGATATTTGATATTATGAAGGTGAACCTGAAAAGTGTCTTAGCCTCCACTCCATTCTAAGGTTAGAGTTGTTGTTGGAATATTACTATATATCTATGCTATGAGCTTGACTCTTTATGTTTTTATGATATCAAAGATTTCCCTTAGTCCCTTTATCCCTATTTTGACTCTTTTGTTTTTATTTTAGCTTCCGCGACTAAGGATGTGTGTACGATATGCTAAGAGGCTTGTTTGGGGTCCATTCAGGTTCCCCATTTGTCATGTCACGTCTAGAACCTTGGTCCGGGTCGTGACATATCAACACATAACATATATTTGTATAAATATGTATAATATGTCCAAAATGCCTCTAATCATAGGAGAGGGCGGGTGAGAAAACATGTCCCAGGCTCACCCTCAAAGTAAATAAAATAAATGGAAGCAACATAAGGTAGATGCATGGTGGCTTGACCATGGAAGATAGGGCTCACCACAACACATTCTCAAATCCAATCTAGCCATCAAATAGTGGACGAAGATAGTCTCTAGTACCCATATTGTTAGATCATGTAGGCAAAAAGTATGCATTGGTACGATTAAATGTACTAAGTATACGAGCATACAATGCATATGAACTTATTAAACTTGCATTCAATGTTAGATGGCAATGACATATGTATAGAAATAGATATATAACAAAGAAGAGTAATATAACAATATGTCATGACATCCATGATGCATGAAATGCTATGATACATGAAATGTCATGATGCATGAAATGCCATGATGATTATATAAAGAGGGGATGAGACATCAACCGATAAATAATACTAAGCGAGCTATTTCTTTGAATCCCAATGTTTTTCCCACACCAGAAATAAGGTGGTCTACTTGCCAAAGGTAAACCATACTTCTCCTTACGGGTCTCCCATTTCTGAGAAGTAACCTTCCTTGTGGGCCTCCTATTTGGGATAGGATTTTCACGTTATATCATATCATATCAAATCAAAGTGGTAACTGCACCTTGTGGGCCTCCCATTTCAATGAGGGTTACCATATCGAATACCAATACTGCCATATAGTTCAAGAGAGAGGAGGAGGACTATTGAGGGTAGCCCTGACACCTCTAATCTCATCGGTGCTAATTCATCATCCCATAAGAATACATATACTTATACATGTTTTTCAAAAGATATGCAAGTCATTTCAAATCATTTTAATGCATACTTGGGCTTGAAAGCAAAAAATTCATCATAATCATTCAAACTTGTGCTCAAAAGCCAAATCATATTTCAAATCATACTTTTCGTGCATCAGGATAGCCCATTTATAATTCAATATGGTGTAAATACCCAAAATATCCCAAAGAGCCATATTATAAACATTTATGTGATCACATTCTTGGCATAAACACATATGTGAGCTTAACTCACCGAATCATTTTCATAAACATATGTGGGCTAAACTCACCGAATCATTTTCTTCAAAATCCAAAGCTTATGAATGCATATGCCGTGAATGATGTGTGAATAGTAATGGATAATAGACATTAAAGATTAAATCAACAATACCATATGACAATTAAGTAAATCTATAAGTAAAATCCACATTCAAATCATAATTTAGATTACCCATGCTTAAATCAAACTTTAAATGGGACAAAGCATATTGAAATCCTCCTAATATTAATGCAATTCAACATATTAGGCCTTAAATCACTTAAAAAACCTCAATTAAACATAGCTCATATCTCAATTGAATTAAATAAATAATAATTTTAAAAAGCAATAATTAAAGTATGCTTAACTATATAACATTAAGTCTAAGAGTTTGGGTCTTCATGGTTAAAAGGGACCATGAATCAGTCCGACATACCTTAGTTACACAAGAAGAAACAAGAAACAAGAAACATTTGATGAAGAAGAGGCATTTTCTTTAAGCTTCGAGACAATCCTCCAAGGTTCCCTTTAGGGGAGTTCATAAGAGAGCTTGAATGAATTTGAAATAGAGAAGAAGAGTATAGGTCATTTAAATGCCTAAGGATAGCATAGGAAGTCAGAAAAGTCCCTTTGGGGTAGCCAAAATTACAAGAACGCCATTAATGAATCGAAGGTTAAAACCTTGCCAAAGGTCCCATATAAGGTCACACGGACCGTACCAAGGCACCGTGTACCCTTTTGTGAAGCCACACTTAGCCAAAATTTCACTAACAAAGTTCTAGAATGGTGATTACATACTTAGAAAAGTTTCACAGCAAGGCCCATATAGACCATTAAGGGTTATATAGACCATATGAGGTTCATATGTGAAGTGCCTTGGCAAAAGTATGGTTTTCAATGCCAAGGTTACATCATACAAGCCACTACACTGCCCATAAAGTACCATATGGACCTTGTGGGGTTCATGTTGTGTGAACCTTAGCCTTGAACTCTAAAGTTAAGGCCAAAATTATACACATAAGGCCAAACGCCACTTCAAGGCTCCTCCACACGGCCTGTGGTGAGTTATCCAACCCATGTAGGTGCCCATTAGATCTCACCCTGGTAAAAAACTTTCTGAAACCAATTCCCAAGCACCATTAAGGTCATACAATATTTAGGTCCTTGCAAATGGAAGGAGTGCAGTGGAAGGAGTACATTGGTCTTTTCCCAGTGGAAAGAGTGCATTGGCCTTTTCCAATGGAAGGAGTTCATTAGATTCTATGTAGTAGCTCATCTGGTCTTACCGTTGGTTATGGTTTATTCCCACAAGTTTACATGATTCTATGATGTGTCTTAAATTCGTGTGTTTAATGTGCATTGTCTCATATCAGTCTGAGTCATATTCATTGTGCATGTTTATGTTTATTTCATGACTCATTAACCTTATGAATACTTATATTTTATGTTTAACTATGATGGTATTATTATTTCATTCTTGAATTTACATCTCACGCACTTAGTACTTTTAAATGTGCTAATGCATATTTGCTTGCATGATCTAACCATATAGGAGTTGCTAACGCATATTTGCCTGCATGATTTAACCATATAGAGACAAATACTCCTACATCGGCTTGTGGCCAGTAGTTGGCGTTCGAGACTAGCTTTCGTTGTGGTAAGCCCTTAGTTTGGGACTCTACCTACTTTTCACTTTATGTATTTTTATTTCCAAACAATGTATTTATGGCCCCTTAAGACGTTTACTTTCTATGTTGTCCATCTTTCTATTTGATGTAAACTGACCTTACTGGTTCCATTCATATGTATTAGTGGTATGCTTATGCCTACTTTCTAATGTTGCTTCATTGTAAAAGATGACCCATAGCCCTTTTCCTTTATTATTTTTCTCGATGTATTTCTATTTATTACCTATGAATACTTGAGATGCTTAGATGGCTAGGGGTATGTCATTTTCCATGTTATGACTAGGCCCCCAAATTCTATCATTACAATTCCATTCCACCAATACACCTCCCTTAGATATCTCTACATCTTGGTTAATCTGAGGTGAATAGAATACCTTGAGTTATGGGCTTTACCCAATATCATCTCCCTTAAGCCATCAACATCTGGAACACACAACTGACCTTGGTATCAAAGTACCCCATCTCCCTCTTAGGAGAAAAACTCAACCTTCGTATCTACCACTAACTTCTTAAACTCCACCGAAGTTAGATCCATATCTTGTGTTGCCTTCACCTTCTCTTGTAATGACAACTTTACCTCATTGTGCATAAATATACCACATAAATGTGAATCACTCAACCTTACACCAAACCGGGCTAATTGGTGTACATCCTTAACCAACTATTTCCTTTCATTCGCAACATGGATGGTACTACCCATAGACACTCTAGTAAGTGCATTGACCACAAAATTTGCCTTCTCTGGGTGATACAATACACTCATGACATAGTCCTTAAGAAATTATAGCTACCTCATTTCTTTAAGGTTTTTGTCCCTTTGGGTAAAAACGTATTGCAAGATCTTTTGGTCTGTATATATGTCTACATGCACTCCATAAAGATGCTGATGCCATATTGTCAATGCATATACAACCGTCACTAATTCAAGATCATGGGTTGGACAATTTCACTCATGGACCTTTAGTTGTCTTAAAGCATATACTATAACCTTGCCATGTCTCATCAACACACAATCTAGTCCAATACGTGAGGCATCACAATAAATAACAAGTCTATCTAAACTTTTTGGTAATGTCAAAATAGGGCCTAAAGTAAGATGATTTTCTGAAATCTAAAAACTTCTCTCATAATCATCAGACCATTAAAACTTTATCTTATTTTGGATCAACCGAGTCAAAGGTGATGCAATAGAGGAGAATCCTTCACCTAACATCCTATAGTATCTGGGAATACCCAAAAAGCTCCTAATAACCAAAGAAGAGAATGGTCTAGGCCAATTTCTTACCACCTTCATTTTGTTTGGATCAACCATAATACCATCACCCTACATAATGTGGCCATGGAAAGCCACCTCCCTAAAACAAAAATCACACTTGCTAAATTTGACAAATAATTTCTTATCCCTTAAGGTTTGTAACACAATTCTCAGTTGACCCATGTGTTCCTCTTTACTTCGTGAATAAATTAATGTATCATCAATAAAGACCACCACAAACATATCTAAATATGGTTTGATTATCTTACTCATCAAGTACATAATGATAACTAGAGCATTTGTCAATCCAAATGACATGACCAAAAACTCAAAATGGCCATACCATGTCCAAAATTTCATCTTGGGAACATCACATTCCCTCATCCTTAATTGGTGATAACTAGATCAAAGATTGATTTTTGAAAAATAGCTTGCACCATGAGTTGGTCAAACAAATCATCTATCCTCAAAATTGCATACTTGTTCATTATTGTCACCCCATTTAATTGTTGGTAGTCTATGTACATTAGGAGTGAACCATTATTCTTCCTAAACAAACAACATGAGTATACCCCATGGTGACATGCTAGTCCTTATGAAACTCTTATACAATAAATCTTTTAATTGCTCCTTTAACTCTTTGGGTTCCGCCAGGGCCATTTGTAAGGATGTACAGAAATGGATTGAGGATTGTGTAGAAGATCTATGCAAAAATCAATTTCCTTTTCAAAAGGAACACTGAGTAAATAATCAAGAAACACATCGAGAAATTCATTAACAATGGGGATTTACTCAAAAGTAAACTCTTTGAAATTCAAATCCCTAACCTGGACTATATGGTAGATGCACCCTTTAGAAATCATCCCAAGGGCTTTCACGTAAGAGGTCAATTGACCCTTAACCAACAAATCACAACTCTTTCATTCAAGAATCGATTCATTCAAAAATTAGAACATACCCCTATGGGTTCTACAATCAATAGATGCTTATGAAGCACGGACCTAATCTATACCAAGAATAACACAAAAAAATTGGTCATAACACGGGCCAACTCCTATAGAATTTCTTAGCTAAGACCGAATCACCATTGGGGGTATACACAAAAAAAGGTTCTATAAAATTATTGAGAGTCACAACAAATTTTATAGTATGATATGGGATAACAAAAGATAAATTAACACGTAGATCAAGCAAAGTATAAATATCAAAGTCAAAGACCCGCAACATACCCGTAACCTCATGGGGATACTCTACAATATCTTTCCTAGCTTAGAGTGCATAAATCTATTATGGCATTGAGCACGATCATGTTGAGCTTGCCCACCTTGATTAGTAACTCGGACTTGAGGTTACTTTCACCAGCACCGTTACCACTCCTACAATCCTTCACATAGTTATCGAGCCTCCCATGTTCGAAGCATAAATTGAACCTAGTTAGGCACTCCCCCTTATAGTTTCTCGTATACTTCTTACAAGTAGGAGTAACTTGGGCACCTAGACCTCCTTGTTGAACCTGGGGGTTGATCCCCTTTCTTTGTTGAACTGTTGAGTAGAAGTGCAGGATGCAGTGTGACAGGAATATCATTTGCTCATCATGGGCATTCCCATTGCCATCACTGCTTCACCTTTGATAAAAGAAGTCATCATGACCCAAATATCGGATCACAAGTAAAAGGAACAAAGTAAAGTAAAAGCAACCACCACCTTTATCTAAAATAAAACAAAAAAGTTATACTAATATCTCAAATGAAAATAGAAAGCCACCTCATAATATCTAGTACAAAGTTTTAAAAGGGAAACCATAAAAATAAATCTCAAAGATCTACAGTAACTCGACGTCTAAGCATTACTACTAAGACTTGAGTAGATGGAGAATATCCTAACTACCCTATGCAGGTCCTTATGCTTGATCTGCGGGGAGGAAATAAGGTACTGATGAGTACATAGAAATGTACCTAGTAGGTTCAACCGACTAGTAAGAAAAATCGAATAAGCATGTATTAATGATGAACCCTAACACCTGCAACAAAGAGGTTAGTACACAGAATACACATGTGTAAGAATAGTACAAGAGGCATTAATAATCAATAAATCAGTACATAGTTAAGCATGAAATGTGGCCATGAGGGTCTCATCAAATCCTAAGATAGAATCTCTTAATCTTGTCACCTCAATATGATCAAGGGTGTTCCAATACCTTAGCCTTGCCTACTAAGCGTGGTTAAGAGTGTATTCTTACAACCTTAGCATGGTCAAGAGTATAGTCTTTCCACCTAAGCATGGTGAAGGATGAAGACTTACAACCTCAGGATGGTCAAGGATGCCACAATACCCCAACCTTATCACCTCAGCGTGGTCAAGAAGGTGGTAGAAATATACAAGATATGTATGCATGCCAATATGATGGCTTAATAGATATATCAATAGTATAATGAGATAATCAAAGAATAAGGTCGCATAGTGTTAGAAGGGGAAAAGAAAATATGCCAAGTGTACCCACTGGTACCATAATTCCCCAAAAGGTCTCAAATTCCGATAATCTTCCAATGACCAAATAATCCCAATCCCACTGACTTTCAAGTCCCAACAATGCTTAAAGCCCTCAATATCTCGCAAATCTCGGCCTTGCCATGAAAGTGTGGCCACAGTTGTAGAAAGTAGTACAATCTTTCCCTTGCTACCTCAGTGTAGGCAAGGAGTCTCATAATATAAGCGGATACAATATTCAAGAAATTAGTAACTCTCTCTCTTGCTACCTCATCATAGGCAAAGTGATTTATAACAAGTAATAGAGTATTTCAACAACTAGCAAGTCTTAGATCACCACAATTATATTACTAGTTAGGTATGGCAACAAAGTTGGACCTCATTCGTCCATAATTATACATATGAATCCCCAAGAGTAACTCAAGGCATCGCAAGCAATATATAGAAAGGTTAGAGGTATCATAATGTCCCAACTGGTATAGATGCAATAAAAGATTTATGCATGCCCAGACATAGTACCGGTGCATATAAATGTACATATAAAGGACATGTATATTAGCTTTAATCTCTGAAACACTAAGCTAGCAGCATTATTTCATATCAATACAACCGATAAGTCTTACATTACCATTTCTTCATCAGAAACTAATTACTATAGAACTAACTCCCACCAGTATTATAATATGCTTAACAAACCCGAATGTATCATAACACATCCTCAAATTCACCCGAACTCCTCAATTGATTTAAAGACCATAAAAAATACCCCTAAAAGATATAACACAAACTATTAATTTATGTAGCAAAATTATCTCACAAGTCTCATATTAATGTACTAGTAGCCCAAGATATCTCAATTCACAAAATATATTTCAATTTATCATTAAGATCGCCTTCTTCTTAGTTTACAGCATAACCAAAACCATAATTGTATCACAATCATAACATGTCAGCCCAACTACTCATAAATAAATGTGGATCTTGCAACTACTACATAAGCATGTCCATTGACCCGAATGAAGTCCCAAAAAGGTTAGTCAAACCTACCTATATGTTGAAACCTCACTTGGATAAGCTTTCAATTAGCTCAAGTGCCCAATGATTGCCAAATCAACCAAAAACTATCAAAAATAGATACTATGCATCAAGATATTAATGTTGAAACCCATATTAGCACGAATTAGGTTTATGGGAAAAATGGTCAAAATGAAGGTTAAATTTTGAAGTTCTCAAATCTAGAATTCAACTTTAAAATCAGGTTCTACATAAAAAATATTCTTTGGATGAAAATTTCACTAAAATTGAGTTTAAATCGAAGGTGAAATTGTCATTTAATGTTTTGAAATCAAAGACTAAAAATTTCCAATTTTGGATATTCGAAATTATGAAATTCAAGACAAAATTAAGATGAAAGTCATGAAAATTAGTCAAAATGATGTTAGAAAAACTTGTCCTAACGAAATTTTCGAAAGGCCTCATCCAAAATCATCCCAAAAAGTTTGAAGATGTCGAAAATAAATAAAAAAGCAGGATTTATGACTTTTAAAATATTACAGAACTTTTGTACTGCGCAAATGCGGAAGGTTATCCACAAACATGGAGAAGAAAAGAGATGCTCGTCAACCATACCTCTATGAATGCAGAGGTTTATCTGAGGACGTAGAGAAGAACCAATGGAGTACTCTGCGAATGTGGAGAACAAAATGCCTTGTTAACCAGCAAACACAACTATGCTCAAAACAAGGAATGGAGCCATGGGACTCATCTAGAACCCAAATTTCATAAACCATATATGTATTCACATCAAAAACGATGAACCAGACTCAACAAAATTATCAAAAATTAATTCCAAGGGCTCCTCACCACATTTACCAGTGCAAGTCATATAAAGTAATTTAAAATTCAAAATACCAAAACTTCCCTCAGCAACTCCAAAAATTATACCGAGACCATTTCTAGTGTTTGTTTGGTTAATTGGGGCTACTGGAACTATCAGAATTGTGATCCGAGCTTCTGAACTCAAATATTGACTAAAGTCAAACTTTGGTTCTAGAAACAACTAAAGTCATAACTTTGTGCCTCAAAATCTCATTTAACTCCAAACTTAGTTCTATAAATTCTCATAATTCAGTTTGAACATCCTGTAGCTAATGGAATTGACAGATCTCTGATCCGACTTCCGATAGTCAGAATGACACGAGAACTTACTTTTCCAACAACTAAAGGTTCTACAATGCTAAAATTAATATTTCCATTTAAAAACCCTGGAATTCGGTTCCAACAATACATATAGTTCAAAATAAGCCCAAGTTAATTTCTATAGATAAGGCTAAAGATGGCCAACAAGGTCATTATAAGACACCACTATCAACATGAGCCCTCTTGGACTACCTAGCCTTTTTCTTCATGTACTTATCCTCAATTTTCTCTGCATATTTCATGAGCCTTAAAATGTCCATGTCTTTGATCAATGTAGTTATCTTACACTCTCGGAACACCAGAGCAAAGACACCTATCACAAACTTGCTCATCCTTGTCCTTGGATTCAAATCAATAAAGGGGCATAGTTAGACAATCTGACGAACTTGAGGGCATATTCCTTCACACATATACTCTCTTGACGAAGATTGGTAAACTCTTGGATCTTAGCCTCCCTCAATTTAAAGGGAAAGAAATAGTAAAGAAATGCACTTTGGAACTCCTCGCAAGTATTATAATCGACATCTTCAACTCTCTCACTTTTCCGTTGCTCAAACCACAACCTAAAAACACCCTTAGAACCATCAAAATTAAGTGAGGTCATTCTCACAAATCCTTAGAGTCTAGTTTCCAAGGTTCCCACATTTTCTGCAACTCCACCATGGTTGGCTTGAGTCATAGCCACTTGAGCTAGCATTTGGAAATTGGAATGGAACTTTGCATTAGTAACTGATTCGGCCATAGGATCATGGGAAACTTGAGGAGCTGGAGAAGTTTGTAACTCTTCAACATTATTTCCCCATTGTGAAGATTCTCTTTGAGGATGCATATTCTGAAAATTGTTAGAGAGGAGAAATCTTAAGTGAAACTACCCCCAAAAGTGCTCGAATATGTGCCTCGAAAGTGCTCAAAATTATAATTTTTATATATCTCAAAATCCATGCATGATGTTGAAAATTCGACTTTATATTCTTGTTCAGTGGGTCAAATTGAGTAGGGAATAGGTCCAACTCCGAATTTAAAGCAAAGAAATTGCAATTTTATTTTTCCAAAAAAATTGATTCCTCGTGAGTAATGCGTGTTGCTAGCGCGATGCACTAGTGTGTTAAAATTGCCCAATTTTGTTGAGTCGGTCCAAGGCTTTTGGGTCTTGGGCCTAAGTCTTCCTATGCTTGAAAATACCTATACTTAGCCTTATTTCACCCTCACATCATTCAAGAAATTCTCAAATACACTCTCAAATACTTAGACAATATTTCATCTCTAAATTTAAAGTCCCAAAACTCATCCAGGTCATAAGGTTCTCATTAAAGCTTTAAGCCTCCATCTCCAATCTTCTTCAAAGGTTCTCCAAAGTCAAGGTATTTGAGTTTCGTTCATGGGTTCCTTTCACCCATGATACCCAAGCTTTCTTTTATCTAAAATTGCATGATTTAAAGTTGATTTATTCATGGGTCTTACTTATTACAAATTTTACTGCACTATATGTTGGGATTATATGAAATTATGGTTTTTTAGCATGTCTTGAGCTATGAATCTATGATCTATTGTGAGATTTGATGAAGGGTTTTGATATATATTGCTTGAGGGAGTTACCAAGTATCTATTGATAGTTGTACATTGAATTTTCTAGCATGATTACACTCTTGAATTGCATGCTTTTACACTAGCACTGCACACTCGCCAAATGTTTGATAAAATTCCAGTTATGATTTTCTTGAGGAATATAAGGTCCAATGCATGTCTTTTGAGTTGAATGATTATATTATGATGAAAGGAATGTATTCATATGATATTATCTCTATAGTGTTAGGAATTGACCAAGCGTTACTCGGGGGTTGTAGGCCCGAGTAACCTTGTTGAGGGGTTTGTACCTCAAATGCCTCATTCAGGAGGTGGTAGGCATATGCAACCATGTCGAGGGATTTGTACCTTGATAACCACGTTGGATGGTTTGTACTCCATCAACCATGTTGGGTGGTTTATAGCTCATCAACCATGTTGAGAGGTTTATACCTCTTCAACCTATTGGGGGATTTGTACCTCATTCGCCTCTGCAAGGGGGTGGTAGGCCTTGGATATTCACTAATGACCTATTGATATGTTTGATATTTATGGAGGCTACGCTTATGTATTATCTCATGTTGATATTGTGATGATGAGTTGGTGAAGTTCCTAAGTCCCTACTCCCATAAAGTGAGTCATATGATCTAGCCCCTTTGTATTACTTCTTATGTACGTGGGATGGCGAGTCCTATGATTCATATCCCCATAGCTTGAGTCCCGAGATCCTATCCCTTAAACTTGCTTGTGGTGCTTGTGATTGTGTGACAATGAGTCCCATGCCACTTATCCCATATATTGAGTCTTATACCCCTATCCCTTATTACTATTTAACAATGTTTGATCTATACTTCTGACCTGATGATGTGCGTATGAATGCTATGAGGTTTGTTTGGGGACTTGCGGGTTCCTATTTACCATGTCACTCCTAGGCCATATCCTTGGGTGATGACATCTATCCTTGAACTCTACATACAACTTTTCTTTTCAAATTTTTTACCCTTTCCTTCAATTTTCACACCAATGCGCCTTTTATGTTCTCATTTTCAACCTAGATGCCCCACATATAACTGTTTTAAAAACTTTTAGAGAAGGATTCCATTTATTCATTTTTTTAAAGTTTTTTCTTTCATTGTAACTTTTCTTTCCTCCACTTTTGAATTTCTCTCATCTTTTAACAAGTTCACATGTGGTATACGGCCTCCTCATTCTCCCATATCACCCCTAACTTAGGGTTTTAGCTTCTATTTCTACAAATTCAAGTTCAATGAGGGAAAAAGGTTCAAATGAAGCTTGTCTATTCAAAATAGTCAAGGCTTGTAACATAGTCGCCGACAAAAAGATTATGGCTCAAAAAGGCACCACTAGGGATAGTATAGTGCAAAGGTTGTATGTTTAGGCTAAGTGGACTTCAAATTAAATGAAAGAATGCCTAAAGTCATGTTTTTAACCAAATGTAATCAAAACCAATGTTTCAAGATCAATTGGGCAATTCTAGGTGACACAAGTGAAACACAAGGAATTATTAAAAAGAAACACCACACAATGACAAGTAAACTATTTCGGATGGTTTAAATCACATCTAAGTTAAGAACAAGAGAGGAATTTATCAAAATTAACTACCTAGCAAGCAAAGAGTCCCAAAAAGAGTCATAGCCTTGTCACAATATCTTCTATTCAAAATGCTACATTTTAAAAAATAAAAAAATGGAGGGATATGCTAATTCAAACAATTTCACACTACTTGACTAATTCTACTAGCACCAAACACGTTATAGTCCCATATTTAGGCTCTAGCATTGTCAATATATCATCAATGACTTAGACATCACTGAAGATAACATTTTCAACACACTTCCTACCAATTGACGATTTCTCTAAACAATGTCATCAATCAATCGATTATAGGGAATAACTAATCACACAACAAATTGCACAAGATAATAAGAAATAACATAAGCTCAAATAAAGAAGCTATCTACAAAATGAAAAACCAAAAAAAAACTAATCAAAAGGGGAAAACACCCAGTTAAACCAAATAAAACCAATCCATCATAATATATATACAATCTTGGTACGAGCACTGAATCAACATCATCATCACAAGACCTACAAGGGCACATCATCAACATAATCAAAATAATCAAGCCCAATATGGGCACAAAAATATAACATCATCCAATCACTACGTACAGATCAAAATAAAGTATCATGACCATAAATAACATGACATTGTGTCCTTATAGTGAAAGCAATAAAGTAAAAATAGAGCATACAAGGGACTCCCTAAAAATCCTCTACCTGACCTAGAACTTGTTGGATGTTGGAGGACCATGTCATCTTAATCATCATAATATCTCCCGACCCATAGAACTTTCAAAGTGTAGACATCATCTTTATCAAGAATCTACTCTTCTTTTGCTCATGGTCCCTTTGCTTCCTCTGCCTCTGCTCAACTCTAGCCAACTTACCTCTAATTCTCTACTTCTCCTACACAATAATGGGTAGGGTGGAAGATATACCTAAAGCTAAAAAGGAGCTCTCTCCTAGGTTAGTGGGTAACCTCTATACCAGCTCTCTAATTTGTGAATCAACCCCCTTAACCTGGCTTAAGATTTGTATAAGTGTTGAGGGTCCACTTTATAGTGTAGCCACATATAAAGAGGTACTCATAGAGGTAGGGTCAAGTGAAGTACCCCCTCAGTGAAACATCTGAATGCTGGGTCATTCACGTTGATCTTTCTTTTCTTTATCACATGCCTCAACCCCTTTTTCTTTGAAGGATGAATAGATTTCTCTGGGGTCTTCTATTTCTCCACAACCTTTGGCTCTACCCTGGCCTCCTAATATAAGTAGGTAATCAAAGAAGTAAAGTAGAGACTTTAAGTTAGCTCTATGACTACCTTCTAAAGTTTTTGAATTATAATATCACCCATATCAATGTCGAGCCCCTTCATAATAACACAAATCACTTAGACCCAATGAAAAGATATATCAGTCTCATTTCTAAAATGAATGATTCGATTGCAAATAATGGAAAACCATGACTTATCTTATTCTGTGAACTCTGATGAATCTATCCTCTTGGTGGAAGTTATCCACTATGGCATGTGGCAATCATGCAAGTTTCTCATAGACCAATATTAGACTTCTTGCCTTGTTATCTCCTTATGTACCTCATTATTAGCATTCGCAGTCCATAATCTATGTAGATCAATGGTGGATCAAACTGAACTTGCCACAAATCATGACAACCCTATTCTCAGCAAAGTTGGTCTCAGCGGGATTAGCATAGAATTCTCAGACTACTGAATTATTGATCACATAGGTTCTGCCATGAAATAAATCCACCCACTAGTTTGCAAATGCTCGTTGAAATAAAAATGTGAGTTTCAAAATTGTCAAGATTAATACCACTTTATCTAGTGATGTTCTTTGTGGCAAGACATTTAGCCAGTGACATTTAGAAGACACAAACACCTCTTCGTTATAGAACTCAACGTCACACATTAGTTCATCAACTTGTTGTTCATTTGGGTAAGTGTTGGTGGCTATTTTTGATGAATTAAGTACCTAAAAATGATCAAACATGTTAGCCAAGCATATAGGCAATTAAAATAAGGGAATAGCATTACATTAGGCTAATGAAATAGTGGAAAAAGTGAATCGAGCCAAACAATGCAAAGCCACTATTATCAGGCAGTGAACTACCAAGAATTTTGCTCACCAAGATCATGACATTGACCATCGTAATTGGATGAACAATAGCGGTCAAACACTATTTTGTTCTTCACGATCATGATATTTTTTCCTTCACGATTGTGAAGAACAATGATATGACACAAAAACTTCAGCAAGACATTTCAATAAACAACTTTAATGAATTAATTTTTAGTGCATATTTAAGCAAAATCCACTCACCCTTTCACCCCAAACGTTAAACAACATCCCAACAACATAAATATTATCACAAAAGCTAAAAATCATAAAAACCTAAGCATAAATATCAAGCCCAAAATATAGGTGAAAACACATACCTATTTTCAACCTATTAAGAATTTAAAGAGAAAACAAGAGAAAAGAATTCAATTACATACCTTGAGAAGTGTGATTTGAAGGACTCATAAATAATAAATTCAAAAATTAAGTGCAAAGTTCGGAAAGCTAAGAATCATAATAAACTATGCACAAATATCAAGCCCAACATATATAGGTGAAGTACACACCTATTTTTAACTCATTAAGCATTTAAAGAGAAAACAAAAGAAAAGAATTCAATTACATACCTTGAGAAGAGTGAGGAGTGTGATTTCAAGGATTGATAAGAAAGAAAATTGAAAAATTGAGTGCAAAGTTTGGATAATTTTATTGTGGAGGAATATAAAATGTTTGGGAAAGTACTTGAACTATTAAATTAATTGAGCCTCCAACACATCACTATCATTACACTTGGTTTGTGATCACAATTTCTTCTTCATCTTAATCTTCACGATAACAAATGGAACCCACAGGATGAAAATGAGTAACTTGGAACTACATCTCGATCAAAACCAATTGTTCATCGCGATTGTGATGAACAAATTGGTGCTAGACCTGGGCAATTAGAACATTTGATGATGGTAGTGTCTAATAGGCGATCATCCCCTTTGCACTTTATGACTCTATACCTCCAAAAAGTGTTCCAAACATCACTTTTAAGTTTCCATTTCTCGTAACTCCTCTAATTAAATTTTTGCTTTCATACATATGTAAATCACTACCAAAGACTTCAAAATAGTAAGGATTAGGAAAAATCAAAATCAAAACCAGAATATAATCTAGAATGGTTAAAGATTCAAAATTAAACTAGAATTGAAAATTTTTTGAAGCAACGATTGGTTTCCTCCTATCAAGCACATAATTCAGTGTCATGATGTAGACCCAAATTCGTCACCCTTTTGTATTTCCACTTCGAGGCAATAAATATCCGCTCCAATTTCAAATTAAGATTCCAATGAAATATGCGGGAGTGGCTTGAGACCGTAAAAGAATTCACATTGCCTCTCCACTTTAAAGACTTGAATTTTCTACCCAACTTCATGATGTGCTGTCAAAATACAGTACTTTTGATGCTTAAAACTCAGAATTTTGTGTGTTCTCAATGTGATGTTAGTGGGTTTTATGTGTTTATTTATTTTATTTGCACAATTTTATGGTTGGCATTGATTTTGGGAAGATAATGCAAAAGTTGCTATTTTTTGTGATGTACGAGACCCTTTATATGTCGTAGAGCATACTACGGGCTGTGAAGGAGGTGATAATTCTAGTGAGGGGCTTATTTTTTAATGTTTGTTATATTGTGATGTAGATGGGTCCTGAACTATTTTATGAGTCGTAGATCGTGTTTTGTGCCCAAAGGATTAGAGATGGAGGACTTTCTTAAGATTCATCAGACGAGACTCCCTATAAGCCATAGAAGACTTTACAAGCCATAGAGAGGTATCGTAGATCATAAGTACAGTTTCACTATAACTACATACAAGAGCCCGATTACGGGCTGTGGAACACACTATGACCCGTAAAGCTAGTCGTGAAGCGTGCCAACACAGTTATCCTATTTTGTTTAGGACATGCATTTTAAAAATTATAAATACGTTCTTAGGTTATTGTTCCTACAGTTTGGAGAGAGTTCGACCAGTTGACAAAAAATAGTGAGATAGAGTAGAGAAAACATTGGAGAGCATTGAGAAACACTTTTATTTTGATTTGATCTTATAATCTTTTGATTCTCACTGAATCTTGGATTTACTTGTGCTTAATTCAATTGAGTAAGTTCTCTATTATGTTCTTCAAATTCATAAGTCTTGCATCTACACAAATCATAAGTAGCTAAGTCCTAAAATAAGGTTATGGGAACAATGAAGAACTAACAAGGTAAAATGAGATAAATCATAATTCTTAGAAAGTGTGCATGCATGTATTAATAAGCTTCCTTTATTTGCATGTTTTTTAGTGGTAGCCAACATTAGAACTTACCTAGTGTTACAGACTGGACCAAGGTAGTAATGAATAGGAGAAAAAAATTAATTAATTGGATTCGATTGCTGTGTTATCATCTAATCAACTGAACTGGGCCAAGAAGAGGTTACATTGGGACTAATAGGTAAGGGTTAATAATGTCACACTGCAGAGATGGACTAAGTCATATAGTGAAATTCACCTCTCACTTGAGCCAAAAGTTTTAGTTAACTTAACACTTATCATCCTACATGCTACACACTATCAAAGAATTAGGTTATCCGGTGATACTAAGTTAGGGAATCATGGGGAACATAATACCCTAGTTTCTCTCTTTATTGGTTAAACTTTTGTATTAATTAGCTTTATTTTCTACTTGTTATTACAACCCCTCCCCTATTAGGGAGATAAGTCATTTAATTACTCAAATTGCATTAATTAAATTCTACTAAGTCTATGTATTCCCTGTGCATTCAACCCTAACCTTGGTTAGATTTTATTTCTTGACAATGACTACTTTATCCTCAAAAAAGAGGTGTAACTTAGGTAGGCAAGGGAATTGATGGTGATGAGAGATCCAGATGGTAGAGCCAGCCTGGTGAGATAGGTGGCTGAATTGATTGCTGAGTAATGTCTAGAATCTGTATGTATTTCCACTCACTCGGAGCCTATTGTCAAGTCTTCTCTCAGTCTCCTTGCTAAATATTGCTGGGTGATTGTCAGACTACATGTTTGGGCAACCCTTGTTGATAATACCTTGACACTGAAGTGTGAAGTACTAGTTACCAACATCTTAGCTGGCTATTAGATAGATTGGTGCCATATCATCACCAAGAAGATCCATGAGGCCGCCTTGAAGAGGTCTATCTCTATCCTCTTTCCGTGCTTAATCTATAGGCTCTGTCAAGAGTTAGGGGTGGAGAGTCTACACTAGTTATACCCATTAATTTATGTCCAGCATAGTTTGGATGCCAGCCCAATCAAAGGTGAAGAGAACCTGGTGGTACTCTAGTAAGCACCACACCGGCCTGCTCCCATGCCAGAGATGTTCACAGCAGTGCCACCACCTGAGGTTCCACACACCACCACTATTGTTGCTACTATAGAGGATAGGCCCCCGCAGATTGAGATAGATGAGAAGAGAGGGCCCATAACTTCTGCTCCCATCATAGGCTACAATCATGGGCATGGTCTACGTATCTGCAGTATCTATATAGGCCATGGTGTGGATATTATCACATACTGATGCCTAGTTAACTTAGTTAGTTCAACAGATTAGGCCTTGGGTCCGCCAGACCATCAAAGAGTCAGAGGGCCAGATGCAAGCATTCATGGTCGGTACTATTCAAGATTATATTTCTATCATGGATGCTTGGATTGATGACTTTGAGGAGAGGGTCTACAAAGGTTAAGCATGACCCTATCCATAGATTTGACGGCCCTACAAACAGAGAACCTGTGACTCCAGTCTGATATGATAGCAGCACAGGTAGCACCAGTGACACCATAAGAGACTACACTCCTGATGCAGGTGGTGGGTTTATTTGCTCCTGAGGCACACGCTCACTCTTCCCATAGGAAGAACTCTAGTGCTTGCTTTGGATGCCATTATGGAAAGGCACACGCTCACTCTTCCCATAGGAAGAGGCCTTGCTCTAATGATGATCCTGGTGCTTTACGTTCTTGTGTAGGGCTGACAGAAGAGGAAAAACTCAATCTTATCTTAAGAGAGTCATGATAAGAGGTAGATATACGATGGGTTCGTGATCTTGAGCAGGTAAGTGGTGCTGGCCCGTCTGAACAGAGTGCTACTACTGATGTGGACACCATGTAGGGTGAGGGTCAAAATCAGGCAAACACCAGTTATTAGGCACCTAGCTATGCTTTTTGACCTGTAATACTTTATTTTACTTTAATTATTTGCACTGGGATAATGCACTTCTTTTTTATGGAGTGTGGGTAGTTATGGTTCTCAGTGAAGTCTGAGTATCTTAGTGGGGTTTTCTTGTGTGTGTTCTTTTTCCCTTTGGATATTTACTTTTTGTTGAACCAATAAGTTTATTATGTTTTAGCTAGTGTTTGTAGCATATAGTATTGATATCTGTGGCATATACATATTTTTGTGTTTTTTTTATGAAAAATGATACCCATAAAATTTTGATGAGTTAGTCTAGTAATCAAGCAAACATGTTTAAGTGTATTGAAAATGCTTGTTCTGATAAGTGAGGGTAAATTGAGAAAAAAAAACATGATCTAAGAGTCTTTTGTTGATAATGTAATCAGTGTCATCTGAGAGTGAGCTTAATTTGCTAAATTCATGTGTTGTGCCCTAATTCAGAACATGCCCTATAACTCTAAATTAGACTGTAGATTAATTAGATTAGAAAAAAATCTTAGGCCATTATTCTTAGAAGTCCACTTAGCCTAAATGAGCAACCAAATTTGCAGAATATCCCCTGTCCTAATGTTTGAGCCTGACATTTACCTATTCTTTGTAAACACCTAAGTAACCTAGCCTTATTACTTGTAAAATTCTAAAATTGGCCCTGGTCCTTCCTTGAACATTATTCACCTTGCATGAGACAAAAAATTTAAGCTGAGAGTAGTTACCAAAAGTGGCCTCTGAGGATGGATAATGTGCACCTCAACTTAGGCCAAAAGCCTAAGTTAAGGGTGGTTGGTGTAAGGGTTAAAAACCAAATAAGGGGGAAAGTTAGTGATATAGGGAGAAGGATAAAAATAATGTAATCCATGTAAGAAAAATAAGCAATGCCTTAGTCATGAGCTAAAAAGAAAAATGAAATTAAAAAGTAAGGCAAAAGGCTGGAAAACAAAAAAAGAGCACCCAGAAAAGCTTAAAATAGGAGAAAAGGGAGAATAGAATAGAAACAACAGTGTTGGTAGAGAAAATATGAGAAAAAATATAGTGTTAACGAGGGGCATTAGTTACTAAGTTACAAAAATATCAAACTAAAGCCCCCTGAGCTTACGTTACAAGCCCATAAATTTCAAAAGTGATCCTGGTCCAAGTAGTCGAAGGTCTTAATCATGAGTATAGGAGCAAGCCTATGGTATTGGGCGTGATACATGAATATCTTTTGTGATGGTGAGTGATTTTGCATAATCCCAAGATTATACACAAAAACATCATTGAGAGTGAGATATGGGACTTCTTTCTCTGAGGGCACTTTCATTGCATTGTTAGCATTAGGTTTATTCAGTGATTGTGGCTTCTTGATAGTACCTCACTTCTTATAGTTGTGTTATCACATGCATATCTGTATTGGTCGGCCAGATGGCTATTTGATTCTATTTAGAAAAGTTGTATGGTATCTATGCTGAAGCTTGATGTGATATATGCCATTAGGTTGACGTCTGCTTGTTACTTTACTACTTATATAGATTTAGTCAGTTGCTTGAGGACAAGCAACAATTTTAAGTTGAGGATGTTGATGTGCAGTCAAAATAAACTACTTTCGATGATTGAAACATGGAATTTTATGTGTTCTTAATGTTATGTTAGTGGGTTTTATGTTTTTTTTTTTGTATTGTTTTTGCAGGATTCAAGGGTTCACATTGATTTTTGGAAGACAATGCTGAAGTTATTGTTTTTGGTGATGTACAAGACCTTTTACGGGCTATTCAACATTCTACGGGCCGTGAAGGAGGTTTTGTGGAAATTCTAGTGAGGCTGTAATTTTCTGAAGCTGGTTCTGCGAAAATGCAGATGGATCAGGAACTATTTTACGAGTCGTAGATCATGTTTAGTCCCCTGACGATCAGAGAAGAAGGACTTTCTGTAGATACATCAGACGAAACCCCCTATGGGCCATAGAACACTTTATTGTCTGTAGAGGGGTGTCGTAGATCTCTAGTCCAATTTTCCAGCAACTATGTATAAGAGCCCAATCACGGGCCCTGGAACACAATACGAGCTGTAAAGCTATTTATGAGGCATGTCGACATAGTTATTTTACTTTGTTTAGGAATTGTATTTCAAATATTATAAATAGATTTCTAGGTAATGTTTTCTATTGTTTTGGGGAATGTTTGATCAGTTGACATTGGAGATAGAGTAGAGAAAACATTGGAGAGTTTTGAGAAACATAGTGAGATAGAGTAGAGAAAACGTTGAAGAGTTTTGAGAAACACTTGTACTTTGATTTGATCTTATAATCTTATGATTCTCATTGAATCTTGGATTTACTTGTGCCTAATTCAATTGTGTATGTTCTCTATTATGTTATTAAAATTCATAAGTCTTGCATCTATAGAAATCATGAGTATCCAAATCCACAACTAGGGTTGTGAGAACCATGAAGAGCTAACAATATAAAATCAGATAAATCATAATTCTTGGAAACTTTGCAGGCATGTATTTATTAACTTTCTTCATTTTGCATGTTTTCTAGTGGTACCCAACATTAGAACCCGCCTAGTGTTACTGATTGCACTAACGTGGTAATGAATAGGAAAAATAATTAATTAATAGGATTCGATTTGTTTTTGCTTGTCTACTCAACCGAATTGGGCCAAGGGGAGGTTGTTGGTTGATGGTCACACTCCAATAAGAAAGTGTCGCTATCAGTAATTAACCTAACCGAGGTTAGGGTCGAATCCACAGGGTATACAGGACTTGACTATAGGATTTCACTAATAATCATTCCTAGTATCTATAACTACAATCTCTAAAGTGGGGGGTTGTGATTCAAAAATGACATAAAATAAATGCTAATTAGATTACGAGAAAATGCTCAATTTTGGGAACAACTTAGGAATTTTCTTCCCATGGTTTGTTGACTCAATTACCCTAGATAACATAACTATGATTAGTGAATTGCATGTAGGATGGTAACTTAGGTTCTTCCAGTTCTCTTGTGAAGGTGAAGGTCGAATCAGACCTTGGCGCTTGGTCGGCCACCATGGCGTACCAACTAACCATTACCTATTATCTCAGTCAACCTCCGCTTGGTGAGGTTTGGTCGATTGGATGGGAAATCAACAACCGAATCCTGTTATCTACTTTCCTTTTCCTATTTGTCACTACCTTGGTTGGGATAGTGATAGTAGGCAGGGTTTGGTGTTGGCCACCACAAAACAACATTAATCATGAAGGGAAATAAAAAATAAATGCAAAACCCTAATCATAAATATGCACAAAACCTAGGTCAATTCAAGTCAACTACCCATGGTTCCCAAAACCCCAAGTTGTGGGTGCTTAGATACTAATGGCTAAAGCAAAATACACAAAAATGCAATTAAGAGACATAGTTGAGAGTTTCACCAATAACAATGAAGGACATGAACACCACGAGTTGCAAAGCCACAAGCTTGATTGATCCACAATGTGTACAAAGCAAGCTTTGCAATTTCCCAAAATGAGTCTTTCAAGGAAGAGCAAAAATCTACTCTAAAATCTAAGAAAAGCTTCAAAAAATATCCTTGACTAATGTCTCTATCAAATTCTCTCCAAATAACCTAACTTAAAATATTTATATTATGCATAAAATAACCCTAAATTTTATGCAGAAAAGATAGTTGGCATCTGTTAAATTTCGCAGTTATGACTCATAGGATGGCTTACGAGTCGTAGTGGGGGTCTCGTATCTGGATCTTGGCATCTTGGACTGAACTAGTATGTCCTCTAGGTACGAGTCATTGCTTGGGCTACGATTCATATGTTGATCTCGTAGTCTTGGTCTTCAATTTTTGGTCAAACATTTTGGCTCTCTTATTCTTGCTACGAGTCCATCTGTACGAGCCGTAGAGTGTCTTACGACTCGTGGACTAGGCTCATAGGAGTGACCTTCACTTGGCAGATTTCTGATTTTTGATCCTTGATTCCTACTACGACACAACTTACAACTCGTTAGGTGAACTACGACTCATAGGTGGGCTCATATAGCCTATGCTTCAGCAAAATCGACAACTTTTTTGCAAAATCATGCCAAACTAACTTTTCTGCAAGATTAACATAAAAACACATCAAAACACTAAAATGTTGCTTTAAGAACTCACAAAATCCTTTGTTTTAGGCACCAAATGTGCTATATTTTGACAGCACGTCAACACTCTCAACTTAGAATTGTTAGTTGTCCTCAAGCGATGACTCAATCTATATAGGCAAAGAGAAATACATAGCAACTAGACTAACAGCGTACATATCAACTTCTCTAATTCAGGTACCCAACTACCATTTTCAAAACAAGATTGTAAAACTATTTAGCAAATAGGAATATAATGAGATACCTAGCAATCCAACCATAATAAGCTAAGGAGCATCAATCTTCCACAATCACTGGCATAGTCATACGCTAATCAAGTGGTGCAAATGTCCTCACTAGAAAGAAGTTGCTTATACTCACTCAAGCACATTCAGAAATCAGGGACTGAGGAAGCATTCTCACTCTCATAATTGAAATTCATGCACTATGAATAACACTATAAGCCTACCCCATACTCATTTTTTGGTTTAGTTCAAAAGTGGATTGGGATGAGTTTAGGACTTATTGGCGTGTAACATGGGCTCAGGGGGTTTTCGTATGGTATTTTAGGCAAATTATGACTAGAAGCTGTCCTTGAGTCTTGTTTACCAACACTTTTTGCTTTCATGCTCCAACCCTTTCACCTCATCCTCCCTTATTTCCCCCTTTTTGAGCTTTTTCCTGGGTTTATTATTTCACTTTTCAGTTGTGCCTTCATTTTGATCTCATTTTTGCTAATCTTTTCAACTCAAGGCACTCTTTTCTTTATTTTTGTTCACTTGGTTCATGATTATTCATTTTGTTTCTTCTCACCTCAACTAACTACCTCATTTTTGTTACTTTACCATAATAAGGGTCAGCCCCAACTTAGGCTTTTTGCATAAAGTGAAGTACACAATATCTATGCCTCAAACCATTGCCACCAATGCAGCCACCCTCAACTTAGGCTTTTAGCCTTAATCAAGATTCATATGTTCAAGGATAGAGTAGGGCCAATATCAGGGTATTTCATCAAAGGAGGTGAGGTTAGCAAGGTGGTAAGAAAAAAATATGAGTACATAGAAGCTCAAACATTTGGAACAAGGGATTCACTAGTTATTTGATAGGTCATTTAGGCAAAAGTGGGCTAACTATCAGAACAAAGGCCTAAGATCACTTCCAAATCAACCAATTCACCAAACCAATCTTAGAGTACTAGGGTAATTTCTGAGTCCATACAATGATATATGAATGCATCAAAATAAGCTCATAACACATATGGTATTTGCATCCACAATCACCTATAGACTCACAGGTCATGTTTTTCAGTCTCAGGTTACCTTCACAATATCAGAACAAACATGGCCATATACCCCAAAAATTCCTGAATGCATCAATAATCACAATCTCAAAAATTTTGCATCAAAAGTTTAAAGAAAATTTAAGAGCTATATATATGCCATAAGATGGCATTACTATGCATTTACAATTTATCTATACTTCCTAAAACATGTCGGTTCAATAGAAAATTAAACATCAACAAGGAAAAAGAAACAGGGCAAGAAAACCTTGGGATCAAAAATAGGGAAAGTTATGAACTTGAGGCTACTCAGACTTTACCTTAATCCATAAATTCCACCACCCTACAAAAAGATGATACTTTGTCCTCAAAGTAAAGACAAAATAATAACAAAACATTATAACATAGATAAAAATATACATAAAGTCATTAAAAAACAAAAATAAATATTCAAAGTAAAAGTAAAAATAACATCCGACATAAATACAATTAAAACACAACAAAAAATCACATAAAAATAAGATTGTCTAAAAAGAGAACAAAGTATCCAAAATGTCAAGATAAAACTGGGGTCAAAAGAAGTCAAACATATTTGTGCTCATGCACCAGTCTCGGTCTGATCAGTGAGGTCCTGAGGCTGTCTCTCCTCCTCTGCTGTAGTGCCCAAAGTGCCCTCTCCAAGAGAGGTGTGCTGTGCTCTCTCTCACTGCATAGTCGCCAACATAATCGACTCCTGCACCACTTCAGTAGATAGGGCATCCTCCTTCTCAGGTCTTAGCCTCCAGGGTCAGCTCTGGATCAGCATGCTCTAGAGGCCTCTTTCCCCGGGTGTCTGGACGGTCGGGAAGCCAATCAAAAGCTTCGTTACCTCCATATGCTATCTCTGGGGCTGGAATGGGGGCTGCCAACAGCTGTAATAAATTGACCTTGAAGTTGGCCACCCTTCGCCTTCTTAGAAACATTGTCTCGGCAAAACCATTATAAACCAACTTCCGAGTACCATACTATTTGGCACTAATACACAAGATAATCACATAATTAACAATAGGACATCTTAAATAAAGGGACTAAACCAGGTTCAGGGTTGCAGATTCAGTATGTAGGTACGACTTGTAGGGTGACCTACAAGTCATAGTCTTCACTCGTATCTTATTCCAGAGATGCTTTGATAATTTAGATCAGGGTCATGAAACCACCATTCCGTTCTGTAACTTCTTATAGTTTAGTTCTGACATTCCGGAGCTAATAGAATCAATGGATTCCCAATCCAACTTCTGAAACTCAAAATGACACAAAACATCTTTTTTTCAATAACTTAAGCCTCTAAAATTGACAAAATTCATATTTTCAACTTTAAAAACTCAAGATTCCGATTCCAACCATTCAAATAGTTTAAAATAGGCTGAAAGAAACTTACGAAAGTGTAAAATAGTTATTTTCATAGCCTATTCAAAAATGATCAACCAAGTCATTCCATCATTCAACACTAAAAATAATGTTTATCCTCGAACATAAGGAAAAGAGGAGCAACTTAAGCCAAAAAATGGCTGGGATATCTTGCTCTCATGTCTGACTCCAATTGCTAAGTAGCATTACCAACAGAACAGTGCCGACACTGAACCTTCACAGAAGGTATATCCTTGGATCTCAATCTCCAGACCCACTTGTCCAATATAGCTATAGGTTCCTCTTCAAAGGACAAACCTAGATCCAACTCAACAGTCATAAGAAATTACATACGACTCATCTGCAATGTACTGACGGAGCAATGAAACATGAAAAATAGGATGAACAATAGATAATCTCGGTGGTAAAACTAACTCATAGGCTACCTCACCAATCCTCCTTAAAATATCAAATGGGCCACTGAATCTGGGAGTAAGCTTGTCCCTCTTCCTAAATCTCATCACATCTTTGATGAGTGAAAATTTCAGCCAAAGCTTGTCACTAACAGAGAACTCAGTAGGCCAGACCCTCTTATCAGTATAAATCTTTTGGAAACTCTGGGCAGTCAAAAGTCTACTCAAAATTATTAGGACCTGGTCCATGGCATCTTCAGGAAAATCAACACCCAACACCTCAGTCGAACCAGAATCAAACCATCCAATGGGTGATCTATAGCTTTGGACATAGAAGTCCACAAACAATATCATCTGGATGTTGGAATGATAAATGTTATTATATATAAATTCTGACATTGGTATGTGATGGTCCCACCAGGCACCAAATTCAATAACACAGGCCCTAAGCATATCCTCTAACATATGAATGGTGCACTCTGACTAACCATCAGTCTGAGGATGAAAAGTTGAACTCAAATCGACTCTAGTGCCAGAACCACGATGTAAAGCCCAAATCCTTCAATAGTCTGAGGATGAAAAGTTGAACTCAAATCGACTCTAGTGCCAGAACCACGATGTAAAGCCCACCAAAACATAGAAGTAAACACAAACCTTCTTTCTAATAGTATAGACACTAGCATTCCATGCTATTTGACAATATCCCAGATATATAACAAAACTAGATACTTTGTACTATAGATAGTCTTCACCAGTAAGAAGTGTAGCGACTTGGTCAATCAATCAACGACCACCCAAACTGTATCAAACTTGCCCAAGGCCATGGGTAAACCTGCAATAAAGTGCATAGTCACTTTCTCTCACTTCAACCCGGGAATAGGAATCTTTTCATCAATCCACTGGGCTTTTAATGCTCAAGCTTTACTTATTGACAATTCAACACTTGGCCGTGAACTCGGCTGTGTCTAGACTTGGCAATGAACTCGGTTGTGTCTCTCCTCATACCAAACAACCAATAATGTTGTTTTAGATCATGATACATCTTAGCCACCCCTAGATGAATTGAATATCTAGCACAATATGCCTCCTCTAGTATCTATCTTAGCCAATTCCAACTTAAGATACACAAACTCTACCATTAACCCTCAATACACTATCAAAATTAATAGTAGCCGCTATGGCCTCATTTCTAAACACTTTGTCATGAATCATGCATAATCTGGGATCCTTAAAATGATGAGCACATATCTGATCAAACTAGGAAGGTCTAGCGTCAAAATAAGCCAAGATACGCCTAGGAGGAGATATGTCCAAATGGACCATCGGCCTAGCAAGTGACTTAAAACCTCTAGAGCAAAAGGTCTCTATTAGACCTAAATAATACCAAACTCCCCATACTAGTAGCCTTTTAGCTCAATGTATCTACAACCACATTGGCCTTCGGGGTGATATAGAATAGAGATATCATAATCATTAAGCAACTCCAACCACCTACGTTGTCTCATGTTCAGATTAGACTAAGAGAAGATGTATTTGAGACTCTGGTGATCAGTGAAAATCTCACAATGCACCCCATAAAGATATTATCGCAACAACTTCAAAACAAACACAACTGCAACATACTCAAAGTCATGGGTAGGGTATTTCTTCTCATACACTTTCAGTAGTCTAGAAGCATAGTTCTTCTCATACTCTTTTAGTAGTCTAGAAGCATAGGCTATCACTATCCCCCCTATGCATCAATACAACCCAAGCCCACACCTAAAACATCACAATATACCATAAATAGAACTCCCTCCTCCAATAAAGCAAGAATAAGTGCTCAAGTCATCAAATCTTTGAGCTTTTGAAAGCTCGCCTCACAATCATCCGACACTGAAATGCCATAGCCTTTTGACTCAATCTAGTCAATTGTGTTGTTATAGATGAGAAACCTTGAACCAAATACTGATAATACCCCGCTATACTAAGAAACTCTAAATCTCAATCACAAAAGCAGGCCTAGCCCACTTACGAACATCTACTACCTTTGCCAGATCGACCATAATACTATTTTTTGACACAACATGGCAAAGTAATGCAACATACTCAAGCCAAAATTTGCACTTAAGAACTTACCATATAACTTCTCTTCCCTCAATCTCTGGAGTACAATCCTCAACTATTGAACATAATCTGCCTCACTTTTGGAGTAAACAAGATATCATCTATGAACCCAATAACAAAGTTGTCTAAATTTAGTTTGAACACTCGATTCATCAACTCCATAAAAGCAACTAAGGCACTTGTCAACCCAAATGATATAACCACAAACCCAAAATACCCATAACGGGTCCTAAAAGCTATCTTTGGGATGTAAAACTCTCGAACTCTTAACCGATGATTATTAGACCTCAAGTCAACCTTGGAGAATACACAAATTCTGCATTAATCAGATTTTTCACAAGAATCTTTCAGGCACCCTACAACTGGTCAAAAAATTATTAATGTGAGGCAAAGGATGTTTGTTCTTCATAGTCACTTTGTTAAGCTGATGATAGTCAATAAACATAGCATAGTGCCATCCTTCTTTTTCATAAATAGTATAAGAGTACCCCACGGAGATACATAAGGGCGAATAAAGCCTTTCTTCAACAAATCCTTCAATTGTTCCTTCAACTCCTTCATCTCAGCCAGAACCATCCGATAAGAAGTAATAGATATGGACTTAGTGCCCGGCTTTACATCAATAGAAAAGTCAATATCCCGATACTAAGGAACACCAGCCAAATAAGTCAAAAATATATCCATAAACTCCCTACCAACCCTACTAGTCTCCAATCATGGTGACTCATGAGAAATAGACCAAACATGAGCTAAGAATGCCAAACACCCCTTCCCTATCAATTGATAAGCATGCATATAAGAAAAAACACCATTAGTATAGGTTTGTTTTCTTGATAATGACCACTTTATCCTTAAAAAGGAGGTGTAAGTTGTGTGACATCAGCAACCTAAGATGTGCTTATGTATGTTATGAGGCTTATTTAGGTACCCATGGGTTTCCATTCATCATGTTATATCTAGGCCCTTGGCTTGTGTAACACACTCGATCTTAAGCTAAGACTTGAGTCCTTTCTCATGTGCATATAGGCTCAACTTGATGATTTCTAATGTGGTATATCAATTATTAGGTGTTCAAAGTTGATTACAGGTTGTTTATGGTAATAGGGCATCTCTTACATCGAGCCAAGTCCAAATGAATCAATTTGGCTAACTTTTAGTATAAGTGCATGTAAGGATAAAGTTCAAAAGAGCATATCTCTTATTATATAATGAATAAGTGACCCACTAAGTACCATATTCTAGGTCATAAAATTAACTTTCCAACGCATCCAGTTTTACCTCATTCCGAGTTCAGAGTAAGAAGTTATGACAATTTTATTGAAGTCTATCTAAGTTGTCAAAAAGGGCTACGGTCAGTTTGACCACCTAATGCATTTGCCACATCGCCAAATAGGTCACTAAATCGCTCTAGAAAGTTTTTAAAACTATCAAAAAGGGTGATCCGAAGGTCCCATTCAGCGTATCGCCTAATGGTTCGACGATGGGACCTCTAGACCATCAACTTTGCTGATGAGACACTTTAAGATATACTTTTTTGGCCTTTTGATGGTATTTATACATTCCCTAGATAGAGTTTCGACTCATTCTACTCTCATACACTCTTGTAAGCCTTTTAGCCCTAATTTTCTCCAAAAAATCCTCACCAAATCCTCCATTCAATCTCAACATTTTCAAGAACTCTACTTAGATTTTAAGAATTCAAGCAAAGCCCCAAGTCTTCCATAATTTTCCTTCAAGAAACTCCAGTTCTAAGGTATGTGGGTCTCTTCATCCATGGATTCATCCACCCATGGATGCCCAAAACCCTTTTAATGAAACCCTTCAAAATTAATAGTTTATTTCTTATGGGGCACTTCTTATTACTCTTATTAAGCATAATTTATGTTAAGAATCTTCATCTATTGAATGATATTATATGAATTGATTTCAAGGGTTTTCTAATATGAATTTATGATATTTAAAGTTATGAATGTTATGATAGCACGAAGTGTTGAGGAGTTGATAATTTTACAGTACTAATTTCATGATACCTAAAGTAAGGATTTTGTTATAATGATCATGAGTTGATTTGAATGGTTCCTAATGATCTTATTTTACTTAATTCATGTTCTATACTCTTGTATTACATGATTTTAAGCTTTCATGCATAGATCCACCATGTTTTGAATAAGTTTACATGATAAACCTTCTTATGTTGATGAATGGTTTATTGCTGGAGATATAAGTTATGAATATGATGATTGATGAGGTCAATCAAGTATGTTTTTAAATGCATTAAATTCCTATGAAGGATATTCTTTATTGTAAAGCCCCTCCCCCCTCCTTGTTGTTATGATATATAAGATTATGCATGTCATGATTATACCCATATTCGTATATCTAGTAGGTCTAGTCTATTTGATGTAAAGAATGAATAAATGATTGAGGTATGAGTCCCCCACCTAGTAAACCTTAGAAGATGATGATGGGCCGATAGTAGAGGCATAGACATGATTTTGGAGCTATCCTTATGATGATAATCTATGTGCAAAAGTCTTCTAGGATGGGTTACCAGAATACCTCTCCATTGTTTCACATAGCTTATGGGATGGGTTAGTAGAATACCTCCCCATACTAGAAGATTATATGGTTCATGTATATGGTAATTCTATGAGAGTCACACTTAGCACCGAGTGGACCTTGGGATAGATGCAGATTCTCCTCATAGATAGGGCAAGAGATCGTTAGTAGAATCACTTCATCTCATGACTATGTGCCACCATAGAAAATAGGGTCATCGCTAGTAGAGTCGACTTCTATACCAACCATTATTAGAGGTTGCTTAATAGCTTGCTTTAGTGGATCTACTTAGGCATCTTAGGAGGTTACCTTGGCAAGTGATTTCCTCTTATTCTTGTGTAAGGAAAACATGGGGAGTCCATGGTTTAGTTCACATAATTTATGTCAGTTAAAGGTTGTTCTCACACATTTTCAAGTTTACTATATGGTCCTAAGTTATCCTTTTATGATGATTATAATGGTTTCTTTATATCATGTCCAAGGATGTCTTAAAGTTGTACAACTCATTGTCTCTAAGGTTTAAATGGTTTTTTTTCACATATGTTAGGGTCCCTTGTTATTGGAAATGGTATATACCATAAAGATATAGAACTTTCTTTCCAAGTGTGTATTGTGTCCGTTATTATAATTACTAGAGTTTCAGTTATACTAGATGGTTCTTTCTTTGATATAAAAGCAAGATTCTCCCAAAAGATATGACTATTTTACTTATGCATGAAAATTTGTCCCTATTTATCCTATATTTTATGGTTCAAGTAATGTTTCTAAATGATCATCTTTCTCACTAATTTTATGACATATGTTATGTGTATTATATGCCCACATACTAGTACATTCAAAGTATTAATACATGTTATTTGCCTACATGATTTCACCATGTAGGGATAGGCGCTCCTCGACATCCTCCACCTGGCTAGCTTGGTTTGAGAAGATCATTTGTAGTGGTGATTCCTCCATTTTTGGGACAGTAGTCGAGTTCTATCTTGTTTCTATTGAGACTTCATTTCACTTTACTTTCTAGTTGAGGGTGAGCTCAGGAATTATCTTGGCCCCTGTCCTACTCAGGTCTAGATATGTTGTTAGATACTTATTTTATATACTTATGTTGAGATGATGAGCTTTCATGGAGACTTATCTGTTGGTCCCTATTCCCTATATGATGTTATTTGATAATGTTGATGTTGATATAATGTGATGAAAGTTCTAAGTCCCTACTTACCCTCCCGGGCCAACTTAGGGAAGGGCCTCCCCTTAGTACTTTCTTGCTATGTGATTCATGCAAATCTCTTTCCCTTATTTATCCCTATAGTGTAAGTCTAAACCCCCATTTCCCTTAGAAAATATGTGTTTGATGCTTGCTTATGCTTCTGTAACCAAGGATGTGAAAAAGATATGCTAAGAGGCTTGTTTGGGTTACCCTCGGGTTTTCTATTCGCCGTGTCACATCTAGGCTCTAGCCTTGTGTCGTGACACCCATATAGTAGGTGGCAATACATCCTCAACATAACCGCATATAGTGGGTGGTGTTACATCCTCAACATAACATCATATAGTGGGTGGTGGTACATCCTACGGTAGCATGTAGTTATGAGACAATGGAATATACCAAGGCTCTCTTAGTGCTAAGTCATCATCCCATGGAATGCATAGTATATAAATATTTATGCTTGCTGTAATTCAATAAATACTTGGGCCTAAAGGCCAAATCACAATTTAAACATGCTTACATGCATAGGAATAACTCATTCATAACTTGTACATGATGGTGTAGACACATCCATGAGTGCTTTAAGCCATATTATAGTCATCATAGTGATCATAATCATGTCATAACCATACTTCCCCTGAAGCCATGTTCATAACCATAATTGGTAACAAATCTATATCAAAACCTCGTGAAAAGCCTTGTCCATGCATGATCATAACATGATAAGTGAGGGTAAAGATGGGTGTACATGAAATTTATACTTAAACATGATAATAAAATGTATACCTACACAATCCATGAAGAAATTAACATCTGAATCATAATGGAAATTACCCATTAGTAGGTCATGTTCCACCTAATCATTTTTGTCCAAGGAGATATGATCATAAGAATTGATCCTAACACATATACAAATGAAAGCTATCAAGCTCAGGTGATACACATACGAAGAATGGCTTGGGTTATACTATAAGGAAACCTAGAAATTTGGCCAATGCCAACTTCATGCCTACTGAAGTTATCATAACTAAAGCCAGGGCCTAGGTAGGAGACGGTGAATGGAGAATCTGAAGAAAACTCAAATAACTCTCTAAGCATAAGTAAGCATATACTTGGTTGCAAAAGTAGAAGCAAACATCAAACAACTAATTCTAAGGGAAATAGGGCTTTTGCAATGACCCTCCCAGTCATTTCTATAGGTTGTAGTTATTTTATTGATTTGAGTCTGTGTATAATGACCTAGGCCTTTGGTGATTTGTGGGGACTATGGGGGTGGCTATTGGTGGGATTATTTGGGATTTATTTAGATTTTTGAGTTAACCAAGAAGTTATACTAGTAAAATAAATTTTTAGTTAAAGTCCTTATAAATGGCCTCAGAATGAAATTCTAACAGTTCCATTAGCTCTAGAATGGTCGAATTAGGATAGGAGCATGTCTGACATAGTTATATCATGGCTTGAAAATTTAGCTGTTGAAATCGGTTAATAGTTAGCTCAGTCAACGTCCTAGGAACCATGTCGTTGATGAGAATTTTGATAGTGTAATTAGCTCTAGAACGTCAATTTTTGTCTTAGATGATCCTTCGTTTGATATCAAGGACGTTCAGATGCAATTCGGCGCCCCCCGGAGGCTTTTCCTTAAAAGTTGCAGATGATGAGGTGGGACCCTCATGTCATCGTAGGAAGCCACATTGAAAATTTTGACCAAATAATTGGATTTGGAATATCAAAATCATAGGTTACATAGTTTGTTTGGAAAAATCAAAGTCCGAATGGGCCCGAAATGATGGAAAAGGTATTGAAAGGTTAAGGAAGATGGGTAAGTGATGTGGCATGTCTTTTTCTAGCATGTGGCGTGACCTAGCGCGGGCACATGGTAGTGAGGTGGCATAAGGTAGCAGTTGGCTTATACGTATTTCCAGTAGATTCTATATATATACATACATACATATATATATATACATGTTTTCTCCAACTTTACATGGCAATTTTGGGAGCATTATTCAATTTGAAATTTAGCAAATATTTTAAGGTAAAATCACTACTTTTTCACTGATTATATATCGAAAATGAGTGAAAACTTTACATTGTGATATCCTGGTCATTTCTTAATGGAATTAAGTGAAATTTAAGTCTAAATTGTTCTATTTTTCAAGAAGAACATTGTGGTATGCTTGAATCTTGTTAATTTGGCTGTATTTTTGTGGAATTCGATTAAGAAGTAATATAAGGAATGTTTTATGATAAGAAATGTAACTTTGTTTTTGAGTCGTTTCTCTATCTTTTGGAATCCGTTTTATGGTCAATTTCTTGCTATGGACTCGAGGTGATGTATGGATCATTTTACTGGAGATTTTTTGGTATTACAAGAAAATAGGTCTTTAATGAAGGGAAATTTTATCTCCAGAAGTATAAATCCAGTCGTTATTAGGCAATAACAAGCGATAAAAATTCGGTCATTAAAAGCTCCGCCATTAAAAGTTTACCAACCAGATTAAATTCGGTCACTAAAAATGCTTTAACAATGACAAAATCTGGTCATTATACCTCTTTTAAGCAACCAATTCTTTCCTTCACAAATTGACATTCTAGTTATTAAAAAATATAAGCATGTCAGGTGCACTTCCGGGGAAGGGCCCGACCACAAGGATCTATTATACGTAATCTTACCTTGTATTTCTGCCAGAGGATGTTAAAGAAGTTTGAACCCGTGATCTTCTAGTCACATGACAATAAGTTTACGAATTACTTCAAGGCTTCCTTCAGTTCTAGTTATTAAAACCTTAATTATAACCTCAAATTAAATCAGCAAAAGTGCATACACACACATACACAAATACGTGCACATATGAAAACATACAAATTGATTATATTCATATTAAATTTCATAATAACTGTAAAGAATGATATTGTGTAATGTTACAAAAATACAGACATACAAATTGTATGTTATTATATTTTTAACTCTTAATAAAAGAAAAACTAGAATATCTTTTCTTAAATATGAAATGTATTTTTCCTATACTTCAAAAAAATTTCGTTGCTTGTTCTTCTTTACACTTTCTCTGAAGGTGAGTAAATTTGTGATGGGTGTTTCTGACTTGGTGAGTGAGGAGTGCCAGTCCTACACTTTCTCTAAGGATGAGTACTTCAAACTGCATGATCTGTCAAAAGACAAGTATAAAAACTTCATGTAAGGTTATTAATAATACTCCTAATAACTATTATCTTTTTTTTCGCAAAATAAAATATTAACTACAATGAAATATAAACATTGTTTCTACTCTAACAATCAAATAAAAAGAAATTAGTTGGGCTTTCTAGTTCTATACGTAAAGTTGTTTATTTTGTATTTTGCATCTTAAGTTATTGACTTCTTGCATACTGATTCATGGATAAAACTCCCCAACTTCTTTTAGTTTCACAATTTATACTAATAGTATTCACATAATATAAATATTTAATATCACTAAAATATTATGAGATATAAATCAATTATATCATCTTAAAGTTTAAATAACAAAATGAATCACGATCACTTAATTAATTTAGTAGTTGATTATATATCATGTAAAGCTTTTTAAATTGTCTGTTTGTAAAATTTCACTTTATACTTTTCTAACTCAAACGAATGATTTTTTTTTGTATACACCTGTTAGTTTCACAACCAAAATGAAAACAAAGTCGACACAATATATATTTTTTATTAGAAAAAATATTATTACTGAATACAAATGCTTAAGTCTATTGATCAAGGTAATTTGCAAGTGGAGAAATATCTATCCTCTTGAAAAAATTACTTACTAGCACATTTATATAACTTTCTACCTTAAATTAATCTCATAATTATTATTTAATTAATATTTCTATTTTTTATTTTTTATTTCATTATAATTTTTTTATTTTTACCTACTTGATCTTGCATCTTTAAAAAGGTCAAGTAAAGGTAAATAAATTATCTCTCAAAATAAAAACATATATCAAAAATATATCAAGAAAATATTTAAGTTAAAACAATTGGGCCAAAAAGATTATAACTAAATGCTTTTACAATATTTTAAAATTTTATATGGTTGACTATAATAAAAATAATGGATAGTGTTATTAGAAAATAATACATTAATATTTTTTCTTTTTATTAAACTTTTTTTATTTTGAAATAACAAAAATTATAAAAGATGGAGGATTTTTATCATAATGATGGAATGACTAAAAAAAACACCACTTGTTATACTTATAACATGATTTGGTCTGATATTTTTGTACTCATATTAATTAAAATATATTTTTACACTAACTAATATGTTTTAACGATGGGATGTTATGTTTTTAATGATCAAATTTATCCCCTCATTAGTGTTGGATTAAAATTTGTCTTTAACAACCGAAAAAAACTGTCACTATAAGTATATTTATAATGATCGAAAAAACTTTGGTCGCTATAAGTATATTTATAACGGCCAAAAAAAATTTTGGTCACTATAAGTATATTTGTAACGTCTAGAAAAATATTTGGTCGCTATAAGTATATTTATAATGACCGAAAACATTTGGTCACTATAAGTATATTTCTAATGATCAAATTCCTTTTCCTTCGTTAAGAAGTAGTCATTAAAAGTTTTTTTTCTTGTAGTGAGGCGTCGACCCAATTTTTTCCCATTTTATTCATAACTAATGTAAATTTCACCTGTTTCCTTAGATTTTATAGCCAAATCAACTACAATGATCTTGTGACTTATGCATACAATTTTTAGGAGGGGAAAAGCCTAGCTTGATTGAATCAGAGAATGCGGCGACAATTTTCAGGTAGGCTAGGCATCCTTTAAACCTTAGACTGAGTCGAAATGCATACGTTTGAGGTACAATATGTAGAAATGTATTATTCATAGATTGAGTTATGGAGTATACTATAGTTCTATGTGATCTGTATGTTGTATGTATATTATGTTATGGGACAATAGTTGTTGTATTAAGGGTTTTATTGGCTGTAGTTGTTATTCTATCTAAGATCTTACATTGTTTGGCTACAAGAAGGGCCTGTGAAAGGGCTGGATGGGCTAAGAACATGTGACTAGTATGTACACTGAGACTAACTCTTGATTGCATGTAGGTGTGGCCTAATATTACTAAAATAAGCTCGCTTATGCAGCTGGCAAGTGCTTACATGCTACCTGATACACTAATTTTAGCATCTATATTTGTTCTGAGTACTTGTGGCTACCTAGATTATGGTAGATTTGCCTATATAAACATGATTCTGCACTGCCCTGTGACTTATATGATTTTGTATAGTATTGTTACTTGTTATGTACTTGTGCTACTAGTTAATGATTCAAGAAACACATAATGTTCTTGGAGCAGTTATAGTTGTATGCCTAAAGAAGCCTTGTGACTTATGATGAAAAATACGTTACTACCAAGCCACTAGCCAATTAGGGATGAGAGTGTGACCTTGTTAGTGAGGTGTAGATTATATCCTACTGGCTTCTTGGGCTATACGTGATGAGACACTAGCTATTTGGGTAAATCTTGGGGCTTATATGCGAGTTTGAGAAGGGCATATTATTACTAGGCTGGCGCATGGTTTCCCAAGAGGATATCCTTTCTAGCAGGGCTATGATATGATTTTGGATAGGTGACATCCTTCTGGTTATCTAGCCTCTTATGCCTTAGCTTAGGTTATACCGATGCTGCCCTATGATTTTCTTTACACAGAAAAAGAGGCTTAGTGAGGGCCGAATATATACTAGTGCATAGGACAGGCATGTATGATGACTTAACTTGTTCCTATATGAGTATATATAGCCTATTTCTACAGAGAGATTATTACTAGGAGACTATGTACTAATTATATGTCATATTATGGCTTGATTTTGATAAAGAAATAACTTTTTTGGGTTTGGTTGTCCTGGATATTTATGATATACTATAATTTTCTATGTCTACTCTAGCCACTTGTGGTTAATGAGGTTATGGTATACTTGGTCTTTTGGGGTCAAGAATCCATGGTGATTTGTGATATATATACACTCTGATGTACTGCTGATAATTATTATGTGTTAGTTCTTTCCATTTTTTACTGGGCATGTCTTGTACCTCAGAGAGGTGGTAGTTAAGATTGTGTGGGTTAGATTAAGTCTATTGGATACCTAGGTTGAGTGTGTCGTCACCTATGTTCACTCTGGGTAAGATACGATTGTCGTCGCTTACATTCACTTTGGGCATGATATGACTTTGGAGTTTTGAATCCAGATAGCACTATTTGATACCTCGAGTCAAAAATAATGCTCCCATGGTTGTTCGAGCAATGGCAGCTATGCCTGAGTACCAAATTCCTCAAGTTACGTGCCCTAAGGTTCTGAGTACCAGTGGTTGTGCCTGAGCATTGGGCGTCAAATGCAGATTCTGAGGATCGAGTTTTTGTTGATGGTTAGATTGGGGGCCCCAATTGGTTAAACCCCATATTTGAGACACTGTTATTTGTTTAGAGAGGGATATGACACATCGATTGTTTTGGGTCTAAGACCCAATTGATTATAAGTCATGGACACCATTCATTATATTTTGGGTCGAGGACCTTGCTAATTCTATTTAGAGGCGAGGCCCCATGAGTAACATTTTGAGATGAGGCACATTTAGTTATACAAGTGGGATTCTTTCTCCTACTCGGGATATGTCCCACCATTACGCATTTATATTTTGGATCAGGTGCCACATATTAGCAAAGGGTCGAGGACCCAATTGATATATGATTGTTAGGGAGAGGCCTATGATTGATTACCCATGGATCCACACATCTATTCACACCCTGATTGCACGTGGGTGTACCCTCTAGGCTTGTAGGGGTTCTGGGGGTGTTCAGGCTTAGACACTAAGGCCTTACAACTACGTACAGCCAACCTATTATCATGTGATATTAGGAAACTGGGTTCTATTATGATTTGATTGATCAATATTGTGCGCAGGTGTACCTTCAGGGCTTATAGAGTCCTAGTTGGCGTACATGCATAGATATTAAGGCCTTGCACCTGCGTACAACACTATGCCTCAATTGGGGGTAGTTGTGGTATGAGCCAACATAGTTTTCATCTATTGGTATCGATGTTCATCACTTAGGTTTATTCCAGTTGTCATTGTTCATCTCTTGGGTTGGTTCAATTATCATTTTTCATCTCTTTAGTTAGCTCAGTTATGGTTTGAGGGGTTCTAGACATGTTATTTCCTTGATTTGAGTTCTAATTTGGTTAGACCTACTATAGTTCTTTGTATTTGACTCTTCTGGGTTTACTGTATTTCACTCGTTCGAACAATGAAGCATACGGGTGCCTCTTTCTAGTACTCACCCCTACATTTTTGCATCTTCTCATGGTGCAGGTCTAGGTACAGGGGGTGACTATTGAGTTGGGGATTCCAAAGGGCACATGAGACTTCTTTTGTGTCAGCACCAATAGCTCTAACTACCATGATGGCCATCTTTTGCTTTCCCACATTGGCCTCGTACGTTAGAGTTATATATTTGTAGGT
Organism: Solanum virginianum; assembly: GCA_000787875.1. Classification (NCBI taxonomy): domain Eukaryota; kingdom Viridiplantae; phylum Streptophyta; class Magnoliopsida; order Solanales; family Solanaceae; genus Solanum; species Solanum virginianum. Next base: position 70,985 of record DF357402.1, on the reverse strand, counting down.
ACACTCCTAGTTTTGTATATTATTATGGTTATTGATATATGTATATGATATGTCCTTGCGTCTATTGTAGCACTATACAGTTGACTTCCAGATTTTGGGTAGGTTTCGATTATTTATGTTAATATATTGGTTATGATTGTGACTAGAGAAAATTAGGATAGGTACCCTGGGGTTGGATAATTGGCTTGCCTATAGGTAGGATCTAGCAGGTGCAATGATGACTGGGACCAGTGATATGCAGTCAAAATACGACACTTTTGATGCTTAAAACATGGAACTTTGTGTATTCTCAAAGTGATGTTAGTGGATTTTATGTGTTTTTATGTTTGTTTTCCAGTATTACAGATTTGGCAAGATTTTTGGGTAAGTGTTGTAGTTACTTCATTTTTCATGTTGTACGAAGCACTCTACGATCCGTGGAAATTTCCATGAGCCATAGCGTTGGTTTATGTTTGAGATCCTATGAAGGGCCTATTTTCTAAAGTTGCATTCACTAACTATCAAACAAGCCGTAGAAGTTTGTACGAGTTGTTGATTAGGTTTCGTGCCTTGAGGATCAAATATGGGACTTGCTAAAAAGTTGTCATATGAAAGCCTATATGGGCCGTAAGCTTAAATATAGCCTGTAGAAAGGTCTCATAGAAGTTGTACCAAGTTTAAAGATTGAAGACTACGAAGCCCAGGTACGGACAAAAAAACATAGTATGGCCCGTACTCCTGCCCATATTGCCAACCGAATCCAATTTTCTTAGTTTGATTTGGACAATTATTATAGTTTATTTTTGGTAGAGAACAAAGGAAAACGGCCAGAAACAAAGAGAGAAGTGCATAGAGACACTTGTAACATAACTTTATCATTTTAATCAAATACTTTGTTATTTCTTGTGAAGAGTTTTGGATTTTTTTTCTTAAATTCATCTTTGTAAGTGCTAAATTATGTCATTTCATATCATGATTGTTGCATGTACATTGATTATGCATAGTTAAATCCACAACTAGGGTTGTGGGAACCATGAAGAACTAGCAAGGTAAAACTGGATAATTCATAATTCTTGTAAAGTGTGCATGCATGTGTTAACTAATTCTATTCGTTTTCATTGCATTTTTAATGGTGGCCAACATTAGAACTCGCCTATCTGTTACTGACGGGATCAAGGTAGTAATGAATGGAAAAAGAGATTAATTAACAAGATTTGATTGATTACTTCTTGTCTAATCAACCAAACTAGATCAAGGGGAGGTTGTATTAGGACAATAGTTAATGGTTAGTAATGTCACACAATCAAATCACGTAGTGAAATTTACTTCTCACCTAGATCAAAGGGTTTGGTAAACTTGACTTACTATTCTACGTACAACACACTAGAAAAGATTACAGTTATCTAGTAATACCAAGTTAGGGAATCATGGGGAACACAATACCATAGTTCCTATTCTCACTAGTTTCACAATATTTTTCTAGTTTAGGTGTACTTTCTGCAAACTACAACCCCCACTGTTTCGGGAGATAAATAGGTTAATTCACTCAACTTGCTTGAAATTACTCTAAGTCTACCATATTCCCTGTGGGATTTGACCCTGACCTTGCTTAGGTTATATATCTTGCAACGACAGCTTAAACCTTTAAAAAGAAGGTGTAGCTTGGGCTAATCAAGATTTTGTCATCGTTGCTGGGGAATACAATTAGATTGGTTTAATTTGAGTAATTTAGGAATTAATCCTTATTTCCATCATTTTATGTTTTTTGTTGTTTTTATTTTATTTCAGTGTGCAAGTGTTGTGTATGCACAACACTTGAAGTTAAGGCATACCCTTTACTTTGTTTGACCATGAGATCTAGAAGATGCTTAGAAGAATGGCCTAGAAATAATGCAAACAATGCGGCAAATGAGGCAGTGAATGCACCACTGAACCAGAACAATGATGATAATAACCCATCTCCACTTGAGAATGTTAATTCACCACCATAGGATCTTCAAGTTGTGGCTCATACATGGAATCAATATTGGCTTAACCCTGTGGGGATGGATATCACTGGAGTTATTGTGTTACCTACACTACTAGATGACACAAAGTTCATTGTTTCAAGTGGGATACTCGAAAAGCTACAACATTGTGGTTTGTTCATGGGCCTACCATTAGAGGATCAATATAACCATCTACATAACGTTGTCTCCATCTACAAGAACATAATAAGAAGCCAAAACTTGTCTATAGATATGGTCGGGCTCTGTGTTTTTCAATTATCTCTAATAAGCAATGTAAACACTATGGTTATCCAAAATCCTATAGAGTTCAATCACCAGTAGGTAGAATTATAATTTTTGGAGAGGTTCTTTCTGAGGTCAAAGAAGCTGAAGTGAAAGGACCAAATCAACAACTTTAAGCAATTATCTGGTGATTCTATCTGCACCACATGGGAGAGGTTCACAAAGTGCTTGAGAAGTGTCCCTAACTATAAGATCATGGATAATGCTTTAGTGTAGATCTTTTATCAAGCCCTGTACAAGAATAGCTAAGTTATTGCTGACACTATCATGGGAGGCTCATTTTTTGATAGTCCATTTTTGATGATTGTTGAAAGGTTGGAGAAAGTGGTCAAGATAAATCATATATTAGGATGAGAGACAAGTCAATAACTAAGAGCTCATTCACTGTCAGTACTAGTTCAGCAATGATAAATGAGGATATGATGCAAGAGCTTGCTCGGATAGTAGCAATGTGGAGTTGTTGATGAAGCAAAACCAAGAATGTGTGAATACTGTATCTCATCAGCCTTCAAAAGAACCCATGTACAAGGAGCCTTACTATTAGGAGGACACTTGCTTCATCACTGACAAGATAGTAGGTTTCTAGACCAACACCCAAGGGTCCAATCAAGACCATTGATGCCAAGGTCAAGGAAATCAAGGTCAAAACTTTAACAGGGATGGCTCTTTCAAAGGCAAAATCGAGGAGGCAACTCTGATAGGAACAGGGGCCAGGATAGATATGTTGATTGGGGACGTAGAGATAGTTATAGAAATGGTCCATATGTCCCACCACATAATTGAAATTCAAGTGCTGGTAGCTCTCGAATTGAGGAGATATTTGATCGACTGTTGAAGAATGCTGACAATCAGGATGAGATCTTGAAGGGGATGAAATTTGACATCTCCAGTATTAATCGAAAAATTGAGTCTCAATTTTTTTTATCAAGTACTGGAACAATAGTTTGGTTAGATTTTGACTCCATTGAACTAGCGCCAGAAAGGTACATTTCCCAGCAACACAGTTTAGAACCCAAAGAATAAGGGTCAACCTATGGCAGTGACTACATGTGGTGGAAAACAAATAATTCACCCTCTGATGCTAGTTGATGATGATGATGTTCGTGAGTACATGGTAGAGAGCAAGGATGCAGAGACCAGAGATGTTCGTACCAAGGATAGGGTGAGTGATGCTACAGTAACACCATAGAAATTGAAACCCATTCCTAGACCTCCATCTCTTTTCCCTCAAATACTCAAAAAGAAGGAGGAGGAAGGTAAATTTCAGCACTTCATCTCCATGCTGAAGCAACTCTCCATCAACATCCCTTTCACTAAAGCATTGGTAAAGATGCCTCAGTATGCAAAGTTCATGAAGGAGTTGGAAGAGCCAATAGCTCTTCGAAGAGCTTCAACATTGCAATATGATAGAAACAAGGTCCTTAGTGTGAAAGCGAGAAGATCCCGGAGCATTCACCAAATCTTGCACCACTGGAGATATTGAGTTCACAAGGGCATTATGTGATCTAAGCACCAAGATAAATCTAATGCCCCTTATGGTGTTTAAGAACCTAGTACTGGAGCCCCTACTTCTACGAGCATCCGATTATTGATGGTTGATCGAATGGTGAAGAAGCCTGCGGGGATATTAAATAATCTCTTTGTCAAAGTGCAGAAATTCATATTCCCCCTGACATTGTGATTCTTGATTGCAAAGTCAACTTCAAAGTCCTAGTTATCTTAGGAAGGCCCCTTCTTAGCCACTAGGCGAGCACTAGTGGATATGGAATTAGGCCATCTTAAGATTTAATTGAATAACAAAGACATTGTCTTCAACATCTGTTAGTCGATGAAGAGGCCCGATAACTTGAAGATCAAAGTTTTGGCATTTGGTAAAGTCTGAGTAACCAAGTTTTCCAAGTTGTACCACAATAATAAATCAGGTGCTACTTGGGAGGCAACCCAAAATATTTGATGTAATAGTAGTAGTTTTGTTTTATTTTTAACTTTTCAGGCTTGTAGGTAGTTTAATTTTAGTATTTTTGTTGTAATTTTTGGACTCTGGACAGGTGGAATATAGGGTAACAGTGTATTTTGTGAATGATGTGCAGGTAAAAGACCAAGTCAATCATCTTGAGCCAAATAAGTAACAACAAGTTCTTCTACGGCCGGTTCTACGTGTCGTGGTACATACCACGACCTATACACTGACTTATAGAAAACTTATAGTGAGCAAAAGTATTGTGCACTCCAGTCCATGAGCCAACTTTACAGCCTTTAGATAAAACTATGAGCTGTGAATACGGCTTCTTGGACCCCAGGTAAGTTTCTTAAAAATGTCCAAGTGTTAGGGGTCTCTACTACCCAATCTATGAGTCGTATATCTATGTACAGCCCGTAGACGGGTTCATGAAGCCAATTTCCCAGTTCAGGGTTTGTCACTCTATGAGACCAAGTTCTACAAATCGTAAAAATTTCTATGGCCCATAGTCGGGGTTTCGTAGGGCCTGGGCCCAACTTTTACCCGACCTGATCAACATATAAAAAGAGGAGTGAATTAATTTACATCTTATTCTTGTCAAAATTCCCAAATATACCCTAAGTAGTCCCCCTACCCCACAACGCTAACCACTATCCAATGACAATCCAATTTTTTTGGCAACTTTTTGGTGATATTCCAGCACTTACGGTTTTAGCCATTTTAGTTTCCTCCTTCAATTTTTCAATATTGTGATCCAAATTTGATAAGTTCATTGCTTTAATTTTCTTTTACTACCAAAATTTATATCATTATGTTTGAATTATTGATCTATATAATATTCTAAAGTTGGTATGTTCAAATTAGATGTTGCCCTTGTATTTGATATATTATGTGCTTAATGTTTATTGAGTAGTTTTCATTGCTTTGAATGATGTAAATATCGGAATGTGTGTGTATTCATGTGGTGTTTTAATATTTTTGCAGTAATATGATTTAGTCACATGTCATTGGAATTACATAGAAATCATTGTTCGAAAAATAACATGTGATTTTGTATGTGTGCATAATTTCTAAATATCAAATAGATTTTGAATTATGGTATAAATGTGTAAAATGGTATTTGATGGGATAGTGTATAATTATCGCATATGGGGCATTAGGAAATTTGTTGGGACTATCTAAGTGCATAAAATTTTTGCTTTGGTCCTGAGCATATTTGTTATGGTTTCATGATGAGTTCATTTTGGGACCTGCTTGATGGGATTAAAAACCCCAAGTTATTGAAATTTTCACACCACGAGGGTCTTTTATGGCCCGTAGAATCCATGAGACATAGTTACCCCTCGTGAGAAAATCCAGTAGCCTAGGGTTTCTAAGACACCATTCGATAAGACCTTCTATGAGCCGTAGTTTAGTCTACAGCTTATAGACAGGTCTCGTAGGGTGATACCTATAAAAGTTCATAGTTGGAAGTACATTTATGATTCAATCTACAACCCATAGAATGTTTTATGAGTCATACTTGATCTTATAGATATAGTTCCAGTAGCTAAGTTGATTGTACCTTGCAATCTACGAAGGCCTTTTATGGCTCCTAGTTTTCACTACAACTCGTAAACGAGCCTTTGTAGACTCATCTATCACCAGTTTTGATAAGTTCTTATTTTTCATTCCTGTATATGTGGGCCTAATCATAATGTTAAATGTGTGTATTTTAGGTACCATGGCCCCAAGACCAAGGATTTGCAGGATGAATCCTTAGAGGCCTAGGTAGTTCTGAGGCCAGCAGATCTCTAGAGGACCTCGATATCAAGCCTAATGTAGGCACCAAGTGACCATGCACATGAGTTGTTGTTAGACAATCAGGGAAGCCCCAGAGTTAGGCCATTATAGTTTGCCCTCCCCAGTTTGATGAGTAAGGTGATAGGGACAGCAGCTCGATAAAGATGACATCCTCCAGATAGGGATCCGAGTCCAAATTTGGAGAGGAGCCAGGGTCTGAGTCATCTTCAGCACCTTGAGCACCACCCTCACCTTTAAATTCCTTATCTAACCAGTGGTCCATATTAGGTATGTAGTAGATCTACTAAGATGATATACAGCAAGATGAGTTGGGCCAACCAACCCACTCCATAATTGAAGCGCCTCAAATTATCACCTCAGGGCTAGATAGTATCCCTAGACTCTAGGACACCATCGACCCATGAAGACTTCAATAGTTGGCAGGATTATTAGGGAAGTACTCCCCATCGATGGTTTGAGAGTTCTTTGCATCCTACATTGCCATCATCCTAAATTCTCTCCCTAAGGGGAGGAGACCCCTCACTCAATCTCTGTTGACACATACGAGGGTGAGGGGAGTATAGTTCAAGAGATCAGAGGCCACCATCTACCATATGCTATTTGGACTAGAGTACCATACCCCCAGGAACATTGCTGGTTTGACCATAGATTGGGGTAAACTCAGGACAAGGTCCTAATGAGAGATATAGCCTACAAGGCCATATTGATAAGATGGGTAATTGACCATATTGCTAAGCAGGATAGGACCTTAAGTGTGTATCTATTTCATTAGCACCCATAGTAAAGTCATCCCTCAGCTTCACCGATAAATTTTAGTAGGTTGTGATTAGATTGCATATCCGGCCCACACATCCAAATAATACCTTGATGCCAGATCACGTGATATTGGTTGCCAATATTTTAGATAGCTATGACATAGATTGGGCCTGCCTAATTGTGAAGAAAATTCATGAGTTTGCCCTGAAGAGGTCCACTTCCATCCCCTTCATGTGCTTGATATACCGACTTTGTATAGCAATAGAGGTAGAGATTCTACACCACTTCTACTGAGGATCAGAGGACACTAGATGCCAGCCTGATAAAGGTTAATGAGAATCCAGTGTACCTCTGATGTCTAAGATGTTCACCACTGCACCACTATTTTAGCCTCTATAATCTTCCACCACTGTTGCCCCCAATATGAAGGGGTCACCATAAACTAAGACTAATAATGAGAGGGGGTCCACTACTACCACTACTACACCAGAAGACGTGGCCACACTCTCAGTACTTGTTAACATGATATACATCTTAGCAACATCTACTCAGGTGCTAGCACAAAGGCAGGGATGCACTAAGTCTCTATTAACTTAGTGGTTATAGTAGATTTAGCTGTAGATTCGTCAGGCCATCTCAAAGGTCGAGGAACGAATATGTGCACTATATGGATACTATTCAAGTGATAGCTACATTGATGTGTTTGAGAGGCGAGTAGATTAGAGCCTCAGTTCAACCCAATCTGCAGATTTGACACCTATTCAAATAGAGATCCAGAAGCTTTGGTCTGAGATGAGGGAAGCAGTATAGTCATCGATTGTACTTCCACCATCTGATCCTATTAAGACGATTGTTCATTTGTTTGACCCTAAGAAGACACAATTCTGCTCCCTTAGGAAGTCGCCTTGCACCGATGATCTATATGTCGCAAGGCAAAAGGCAGGGATGACAGAGAAGGAGCAACTTGAACTTACTAGGCTTCACTCTATGCAAGATGAAGAGGCATGGTAGACACATAAAATAGAGAGAATGAGAGGTGCTGAATCCTCCGGATATACTGCCACTACTGAGGAGACCACCAGGCAGGTTGAGGATGGTCATACTCTGCTAGAGACTGGCGCTTAGGCACCCAGGTATGTTTTTTGACCCCTATGCTTTGATTGTATTAGATTTTGTGCATTGAGGATAATGCAAACTCTTTTCAATGGGGTATAGGTAGTTATAGGTCCCAGTGAAGTCTGAGCAACTATGACCTATAAATATCCCAACTTTTGAGTCCAAAGGGTTTTCTTGCATGTGTTCTTTCTCTAAGGATAGTTATTTTCTGTTGAACCAGCACATTTAGAATGTATAGGCAATATTAGAAGCATGTATTACTGAAGGCTATGGCATACATGAGTTTTTCTATGAAAAATGATACCCATAAAAATTTTGTTAGGTAGTCTTGATAATAACCATGCGATATTGATAGTTGATAGTGCTTGTAGATAATAAGGTTTAATTATGGTGAAAAGCATGATCTGAGAGTCTGTATTAATATTGTAATCAGTGCAATGTTTGTGTGAGCTTCAGTTGCTTAATTTATCAACTATGTTCCTATTCAAAACTTCCCATGTTACTCTCACTTAGACTATAGGTTAGTTGGTTAGGAGAGGATCTTAAGCTATTGGTCATATTAGTCCACTAAGCCTACATGACCAACCAAATGTGTAATCTATCCCTTGATCCTAATGATTGAGTCTTGCATGTACCATTCTCTTTGTAGAAACCTAAATAACCTAGCCTTATTGAATGTAAAATCTTGAAATTGGCCCTGGTCCTTCCTTGAATATTGTGCACATTGACTGAGGTAAAACACTTAAGTTGAGGGTGGCTACCCAAAAGTGGCCCTGGTTCATAGGTTGGATATTGTGCACCTTGACTCATGCCAAAAGCTTACATTGAGAGTGGTTGGTGTAAAGGTAATCACATAAAGTAGGGTGAGAGCAAGTGATATATGGCAAAGGGAAAAAATATGCTATGGGTGCAAGAAAAATGAATAGATGCCTAATGAATGAGCTAAAAAGAAAAAGAATGTGAAGATAAAAGGCAATGAGCTAAAAATAAGAGTAAGGCACCAGAAAAGATATGAAATAGGAGAAGAGGAGAATTGGTTGAAAAATGATAGTGTTGGTAGGGAAAAAGTGTAGAATAGCACAGTGTCAAAGAGGGCCATTAGTTAATATATTTCCAAAACAACATACCAAAGCCCCCTGAACCTACGTTACAAGCCAAGAAAGTCCTATAGTGATCCTAGTCCAAGTAGTTGAAGGTCATAGTTGTGAGTGTAGTGGCAAGTATATGGTATTAAGCATGGTGTTTGAATATATATTATGAGTGTAAATGATTTTGTTTAGTCCAAAGTATCAAATCTGAAAATACTATCATTGAGTGGGATGTGGGACTTCTTTTTTGTTAAGGCGCTTGCATTACACTGTTGATTATAGGCTATTTTAGTAATTATTACTTATTTGTTATTACTTTGCTTGTCATAGTTGTGCAATCATATATATTGATCTATATTGGTTTGTTTGACAGTTGTCTAATATATATTCTTGAGTAATATGGTTAGCTGGATTTAATTTTGGGCTGATATGTGCCATTAGATTGAGGTCTATGTGTTACTATACCACTTATGTAGATTGGGTCCGTTGCTTTAGGATAAGCAACCATTTTAAATTGAGAGTGTTGATATGCTGTTAAAATACACCACTTTCTATGCTTAAGACTTGAAATTTTGTGTGTTCTCAAAGTGATGTTAGTAGGTTTGATGTGTTTTTATATTTGTTTTTCAGGATTACAGGATTTGGCAAGATTCGAGCATGGGCCTCATATTTCCCTATTTTAGTATGTTAGTAGGTTTGATGTGTTTTTATATTTGTTTTTCAGGATTACAGGATTTGGCAAGATTCTGTACTAAGTGTTGTAGTTCTACATTTTTGATGATGTACAAAACACTCTATGGGCCATGGAAATTTTCATGAGTCATAGAGTGGGGTCATGGTTGAGATCCAGCGAAGAGCGTATTTTCTAAAGTTGCATTCATGAACTATCAGACGAGCCATGGAAGTTTGTACAAGTCGTGGATCAGGTTTTATGCCTTGAGGATCAGATTTTGGGACATGCTAAAAAGTTATCAAATAAAACCCTATAGGGTCATAAGTCTTAGTACGACCTGTGGAAAGGTCTTATGGAGGTTGTGCCTAGTTTTGAAGATTGAAGACTACGAAACCCAGGTATGGGCACTAAACTTAGTACGGCCTGTAACCCTGCCCGTATTGCGTACCAAATCTAATTTTCCTATTTTCTTTTTGACTTGTTTTTTAGTTATTATAAATAGATTTTTTAGTTTATTTTAGGTAAATTATGAAGGAGAATGACCAAAAACATAGAGACATGTGCATAGAGACACTTGGAACACAACTTTATGATTTTAATCAATACTTTGTGGTTTCTTGTGAAGAGTTTGGGATTTTTTGTTCATAAATTCATCTTTTTAATTGCTTAATTATGTTATTTCATATCATGATTCTTGAATTTACAATCATTATGCTTAGTTAAATGCACAACTAGAATTGTGTGAACCATGAAGAACTAGCAAGGAAAAACTGGATAGTTCGTAATTATTAGAAAGTGTGTATGCATGTATTAATTAATTCTCTTTATTTTGATTGCTTTTTAACAGTGGCCAATGTTAGAACTTTCCTAGGTGTTGCTGACTGGATCAAGGTAGTAATGAGTGGGAAAAGAGATTAATTAATAGGATTCTATCGATTTCTTCTCGTCTAATTAATCAAACTAGATCAAGGGAAGGTTGTACTTAGATAATAGGTAGGGGTTAGTAATGTCACACTACGAGGATGGATCGAATCACATAATGAAATTTACCTCTCATCTAGATCAAAGGGCTTGGTAAACATAACTTATCTTTTTGCATGCAGCACACTAGAAAAGATTACTGTTATCTGGTAATATCAAGTTAGGGAATCATAGGCAAAATAATACCCTAGTTCCTCTTCTCACTGGTTTCACAACATTTGCTCTAGTTTAGGTTTACTTTTTGCAAACTACCAACCCCCCCGGGAGATTAGTAGGATAATTCACTCAACTTAATTGAAATTACTCTGAGTCTACCATATTCCCTATGGGATTCGACCCGATTCTTGTTTAGGCTACATATCTTGACCAAGACTACTTTAACCTTCAAAAAGGTGGTGTAGGTTATATCGAGACCAAGATATCACAATATGTGTATATATATATATATATATATGTTTCCAGGAGATTCTATATATATATATATATATATATGTATATATATATACACACACATATTTTGTCCAACTTTACCTGGCAATTTTAGGAGTATTTCTTATTTGATATGGGTGATTCAAAAGTTTACATGACTCGAACATTAGCAAGGAACACCATTGTGAAGTCAAATTTGGGATTCAGCACATATTTTGAGGTAAACTCACAGTTGTTTTGTTGATTATATATTGAAAATGAGTGAAAAGTTTACATTGTGATATCTCGGTCATTTCTCAATAGAATTAAGTGAAATTTGCATCTAAATTATTCTATTTTTCAAGAAAAACATTGTGGTATACTTTAATCTTGGTAGTTTGGCTGTACTTTTGTGAAATTTGACTGAGAGGTTATGTAAGGAATGTTTTCTGATAAGAAATGTAACTTCGTTTTTGAGTCATTTCTCTATCTTCAGGGATCTTTTGTGGACTCAATTTCTGGCATAAACTCAGAGTGATGTAGGGATTATTTTATGTGAGTTGGTTCAACATTTCGAGCATGGGCCTCATATTTCCCTATTTTAGTCGTAATTGATGTAAATTTCACCCATTTATAGAGATTTTACAACCAAATTAGCTATAATGATCATGTGACTTATGTTTTGATAGTCGAGCAGCATCGAAAAGCGATCAAGAGAGGGAAATTCCAGTTAGGTTGACACGGAGCATGAGACATTAATTGCCAAGTTGGCATGGCTTCCTCTAAACCTTAGACTGAGTCAAAATGCATACGTATTTGAATTTGACTGTGTAGAAATGTATTGTTAATGGATTAAATTGTGGAGTATACATTGTATATGGCTGTATGTGATCTATGTATTATATATATTTGATGTTATGGGATGATAGTTATTGTATTAAGGGTTGTGTTTGTTATAGTTGCTATACTATATGAGTTCTTACACTGTTTGGCTATGAGAAGGACGTTAAAAGAGGCTGGATGGGCTGAGAAGATGTATTAACTACATACATTAAGACTGACTCTTGATTATATGTGGGTGTGGATTGATATTACTAAAATATACTCATTTATAAGGCTGACAAGTGCTTACATGCTACCTTGTGCACTAATTCTAGCATCTATATCCGTTTTGAGTACTTGTGGTTGCCTATATTATGGTAGATTTGCCTAATTAAACGTGATTTTGTGCTGCCCTGTGGCTTATATGATCTTGTATACGATTGCTATTTGTTATGTACCTAGACTACTAATTAATAAATGGAGAAACACACCATATTCTGGGAACGGCTATAGTTGGACTCCTAAAGAAGCTTTATGACTTGTGATGCAAGATACATTGCTGCTAAGCCACTGATAGGTTAAGGACAGGAGTGTGACCTTATTAACAAGGTGTAGATTATGTCCTATGGGCTTCTTGGGCTATTTGTCATGAGAGATTAGCTATGTGGGTAAATCTTCGGGCTGATACCCGATTTTCAGAAGGGAAAATTATTAGTGGGCTGGGAAAATGATTTCCCTAAGAGATATCCTTTGTAGCAGCTCGGCTGTGATGTCGCCCAAGTTACACCTCCTTTTTGAGGATAAAGTGGTTGTTGTCAAGAAATAGAACCTAACCAAGGTTAGGGTCGAACCCAAGGGAATGCATAGACTCAAGAGAATTCAATTACCACAATTTGAATGATTAACAAACTTACTTCCCGGGAGGGGGGGTTGCAATAATCAATGGAAAAATAAACCTAACTAACACAGGATTGAAATCAACATGGAAAGAAACTAGGGTATTGTGTTCCCTAACTTAGTATCACCAGATAACCTAATTCTTTTCTATTATGTAGCATGTATGATGGTAAATTTAGTTCACCAAACTCTTTGGTCCAGGTGAGAGGTGAATTTCACAAAGTGACATGGCCCATCTCCATAGTGTACATTACTAACCCTTACCTATTAGTCCCAGTACAACCTACCCTTGGACTAGTTAAGTTGATTAGACAAGAACACATCAATCGAATCCTGTTAATTAATCTCTTTTCCTAGTCATAACTACCTTGGTCCAATCAGTAGCACTAGGCGGGTTCTAATGTTTTTCACCACTAGAAAGCATTCAAAATGAAGAGAATTAGTTAATACATGTATGTACACTTTCCAAGAATTATAAATTATCCGGTTCTACCTTATTAGTTCTTCATGGTTCCCACAACCCTAGTTGTGGATTTAACTACTCATGATTTGTGTAGATGCAAGACTTGTGAATTGAATAACATAATAGACCACTTACACAATTGAATTAAGAACAAGCCAATCAAACTTCAAAGAGATGTACAAGATTAAATTTGAAATCAAAGTACAAGTGTTCTCAAAACTTTCTAGTGTTATCTTACCATTTTTCCTCTCTAATTCCAAAGTTCTCTATGTAGTATGCATAAAACTTATAAAAAATAACCTAAAAATACATTTATAATATTTAAAATACAAGTCCTAAACATAATAGAATAACTAGGTCGGCACACCTCACCAACAGATTTACGAGCCATATTGCATTCCACGACCCATAATCATGGTCTTATACAATGCTGCTGGAAATTTGTGCTTCAAGTTTATGATATCCCTTTATAACCGGTAATGTGGTTTACCACCAATAAGGGGGGGGTTTCATCTTATGAATCTACAGAAAGTCCTCATCTCTAATCCTCAGGGCATGAACCATGTTCTACGACTTGTAAATCATTCCACAACCTATCAGAATATTCGTAGAATAACTTCAAAAAATTAGTCCCTCAGTGAAATTGTCCATGAAACCCTAGAATTAGTAACTTTCATGACTCATAGAGTGACCTACGGCCTGTAAATGGTCTCATACTGCATCAAAATCAGTAACTTTTGTAATTTCTTCCCAAAATTAATGCCAACCCTAGAATCCTACAAACATATCACAAAAACATATCAAACCAACTAGCATTGCATTGAGAACACACAAAATACAAAGTTTGAAGCATCAAAAATGTTGTATTTTGATAACACATCCGGCTGCGATATGGTTTTGGGTAGGTGGAATCCTTCTGGTTATCTAGCCTCTTAAGCCTTAGCTTAGGTTATATCAATGCTACCCTTAGGGTTTCTTTACATAGAGAAAAAGGCTCGATAAGGGCCGAATATTAGTTAGTGCTTGGGATAGGCATATATGCTGGCATAACTTCTATATGTATAGGTGTGTATAGCTTATTCCTATAGAGAGATTATTACCAGGAGACTGTGTACTAATTATATGCCATACTGCCGCCTGATTCTTGTATAGATATGACTTTGCTGGGTTTGGTTGTCCCTGATACTTATGATATACTGTGATTATCTATATCTACTCTGGGCACTTGTGATTTATGAGGTTATGGTATACTTGGCCTTTATTGGGTATGACTCCACGGTGATTTGTGATATATATACACTCGGATGTACTGCTGATAATTATTATGCACTAGTTCTTTCCATCAGATACTAGGGTAGATGTTGTATCTTAGAAACATAATGGTTACGATTGTGTTGGTTGGATCGAGATTGTGGGATACCTAGGTTGAGAGTGTTGTCGACTATGTTCGCTTTGAGCATGATATAGGTATCATCACGTACATTCCCTCTAGGTACGAGTTCTAGATCTATATAGGTTGGTTGAGTAAAGACTGTTCGATACCTCAATTCCTAAATGATACTTCCTATTGCTTTTCAATTACCGACAACCATGCTTGAGTATCTAAGTTCCCGAGTTATGTACCACAGGGTTCCAAGTTTTGATGACTGCGCCTAAGTGCTAGGCTTCTGATGCAGATTCTGAGGATCAAGCACCTATTGATGGCTAGATTAGGGGGGCCCATTAGCTACGCCCGTGGTTTGAGACACTGCCATTTGTTCAGAGAGAGATATGACACATCGATTATTTTGGATGTGAGACCTGGTCAAATATGGGTCATTGACTTCATTGGTTATATTTTAGGTCGAGGACTCTACTGAATCCATTTGGGGGCAAGGCCCTGTGAGTGACATTTTGAGATGAGACACATGTGATTATGCGAGGGGGATACTTTCTCCCATAAGTAATATGTCCCATAGTTATGCATGTATATTTTGGATCGGGTGCCATGTGTTTGTATAGGGTCGAGGTTCTGATTTAAGTATGATGGTTGAGACAAGGCCTGTGATTTATTAGTTATGGATCCATACACCTATTGATGCCCTGATTGTTGAGGCAAGGCCTGTGATTGATTACCTGTGGATCCACACACCCATTCAATCCTTGATTGTGCGTGGTGTACCCTCTGGGCTTATGGGGGCTCAGGTGGTGTTCAGGCCGACACTTGAGCCTTACACCCACGTACAACTAACCTGTCATCATGCGATATTGGGAATTGGGTTCTATTGGATTCCATTGATCAGTATTGTATGTGTGTACCTTCTAGGCTTATGGGTGCCCAGTTGGAATACAAACATAAATATTAGGGCCTTGAACTCATTTACAACACTATGCCTCAGTTAGGGGCGGTTGTTTTATGAACCTACACAGTTTTCATCAGTTTGTATTGAGGTTTATCACTTGGATTGGTTCAGGTTATCATTGTTCATCACTAAGGTTTGTTTAGTTATCATTTTTCAGCTCTTTGGTTGGCTCAGTTGTGGTTTAAGGGTTTCTAGATATCTTGTTTCCTTAATTTGAGTTCCAAATTTTGATAGACCTATTGCAGTTCTTTATATTTGACTTTTCTAGGTTTACTATATTTCAATCAATCGGCCAATGATGCCTACTGGGTGCTTCTTTCTAGCACTCACCCCCTACATTTTTGCATCTTCCTATGGTACAGGTCCAAGTATGGGTCGTGACTACTGAGTTTGGGATTCAGGAGCACACAACAGACTTTATTTGAGTGAGCACCAGTATTTATGGCTCCTGGGTTTTTATATTATTATGGTTATTGATATATATATATATATATATATATATATATATATATATATGATATGTCCTTGAGTCTATTGTAGCTCTACATAGTTGACTTCTAGGTTCTAGGTAGGTTTCGATTATTTATGTTACCATTTTGGTTATGATTATGACTAGAGATAACTAGGACAAGTACCTTGGGGTAAGGTAATTGGCTTGCCTATAAATGGAATCTAGAAGGCACCATCACGACTGGGACTGGGTCATGATAACTTTGAACTCAAGCAATGGGAATAGTAGGGAAAAGGAATTTCTACAACCATATAATAAGCAAAGACTAAGGGGAAGGTAAGTAGGACTCAAGCTACGGGGATGATAGGGTATTTGGACTTCCATCATATGCCAACAACATTCAACATTATATACAAGGGATAGAGACCAAAGAAAGTCTTAAATTAATACATAAGCTTCATATAAGTCATAAATTTCCCGCTATCGAACAATACCTCTAACATGAGTGGAATAAGGTCCAAGATATCTCCTGGGCTCACCCTAAAAAAAATATCCAAAAATAGGTAAGTCTTAATATAAGCATGAATGAAAGTGGTTGTTGGCCCCAAAGTGGAGGACTCACCAATAGCAATCATCAACCAAAATGACTAGCCACGTCGAGGATGATGAATATGTGATATCGCCCAAGTTATACCTCCTTTTTAGAGGATAAAGTGATCCTTATCAAGAAATAGAACCTAACCAAGGTTAGGATCGAACCCACAGTGAATACGTAGACTCAAGACAAATTCACCAATATGCAACCCCAGTAGTTAATCGACTCAATTCCCCAAAGAAGGGGTTTGCAATAAGCAATAAGAAAGTAAGCTACACTAACTATCACAGGAGAAAATTAATATTAGAGAGCAACTAAGGTGTTGTGCTCCTCATGATTCCCCAACTCAGTATCACCAGATAATCTAATTCATGTCTATGGTATAGCATATAGGACGATAATTTAAGTTCACCAAGCCTTTTGGTCAAAGGTAAGAGGTGACATTCATTGTGCAACTTGACCCATCTCCATAGTATGCATTACTAACCATCACCTATAAGTCCAACTCCCTTTGGCCCAATTCGGTTTGTTAGACGAGAACACATCAATCGTATCATGTTAATTAATCTCTTTTCCTATTCATTACTACCTTGGTCCACTCAGTAAAACTAGGCGGGTTGTAATGTTGGCCACCATTAGAAAACATGCAAAATGAAGAGAGTTAATTAATACATGCATATACACCTTCCAAGAATGGTAAATTAACCGTTTTACTTTGTTAGTTCTTCAAAGTTCCCACAACCCTAGTCATAGATTTAGCTACTCATGTTATGGATAGATGAAGCAACTATGAATTGAGAAGACATAATTAAACACTTAAATAGTTGAATTAAGATCAAGCAAATCTAAAATCAATGGGAATCACAAGCTTGAAGATTGAATTAATGCATAAGTGTTCTGAAAGACTCTATCACAATATTTTCTCTCCAAATATTGAGTTATCAAAGTACACCCTAAAACTACTGAAATATGAAATCCTCTCCTGAATAATGTTCAAAAAAACCTATTTAAGGTATTTACAAATAAGTCCTAAAAAAATAACGAAAACTGGTCTGCAAACTCTACGAAAGCACTCTACTAGCCATAAAGTCTTTTACGGCTCATAGTTAGGGTCTCGTAATTAGCTACTGGAATTTTGAACTTCTCTTCTATGACACTCCTTTATAACTCATAAAGTGGTTCATGACCTGTAAAAGGGGTTTCGTCTGATGAATTTCCTGCAAGTCCACTTCTCTGATCCCCGGGGCACGAAAGGTAGTCTACAAGTCGTATCTTTCTCCATGACTTGTATGCATTCCTCATACACTTTAACTTTAGCAATTTGTCCCTTACTAAAATTTATCACAAAATACCTTTACGACTAGTAGAATGCTCTTTGACAGTACAAGGTCTCATATAATAGCAAAAATCAGCAACTTCTATAATTTTTCCCGAAATCATGGCCAACCTGTAATCCTGCAATTCTAAATACAAAATCATGTAAAACCTACAAATATCGCATTGAGAACACAAAAAATTGTAATTTTTAAGTATCAAAAGTGTTGTGTTTTTGTAGCACATCAACACCTTTAACTTAAAATTGTTGCTTGTTCTCAAGCGAGGAATAAATCTATATAGACAACATAGTAACACACAAACCTCAACTCAGTGGCATACATCTCATATATTTCAAACTTAGATACCCACACAAACTTTTCAAAACTGGATCTAATAGCTATTTAGATAATCAAGGCCAACTAGTGCATGTGACAACACAACTATGACAAGCATGGGATTATCAATAGTCCACAATCACTGAACAGGTCAAATGCTAACAATGCAATGCAAGTGCCCTCACAGAATAAAGTCTCATTCTTGACACTCAATGATGATTTCATGTTTAACATTGGGACTGTGCAAAAAATACTCACTCTCACAGAAGATATTCATGCATAATAACTAATACCATAGTCTTGCCCCTATACTCATAACTCATACCTTCAACTAACTAGACTAGGATCACTTTAGGACTTTCTAGGCTTGTAACGTAGGCTCAGGGGCTTTGGTATGATATTTTAGGAAAATAGTGACTAAAGGCCCTACTTGAAACTGCATTTTTCCGTACTCTTGCCCCACCAACTTTGTCATTGTCACTATTCTCCTTTTTTCCTTATTTAAACTTTTCTAGGTGATTTCTTTAAATTTTTAGCTTGTTACTTTGTTTTTACACTTCATTTTGCTTTTTTCGCTCAATCTAAGGCATCTTTTATTTTTTTTACACCCGGTACATGATTTTTCTTCTTTTCTCCTCATTCCTAAATTAACCTCTTTTTATTGTGTTTTTACCCTTACACCAGCCATCCTCAACTTAGGCTTTTAGCCTGTGTTAAAGTGCACAATCTCTATCCTCTAAATCAGGGCCATTTTTGGTAGTAACCCTCAACTTAGGCTTTTTGCCTTAGTCAAGGTGCACAATGGTCAAGGAAAGACCAGGGCCAATTTCATGATTTTTCACTAGACAAGGCTAGGTTAATTAGGTGTTTCAAACGAATAGGTACATGTTAGGCTCAAACATTTGGAACAAGGGATTTATCATCATTTGGTTGGTTATTTTTAGGCTAAAGTGCAATATTTAAGAAGAAAGGCCTAAGATCCTTTCTTAATACATTTAATCTACAATCTAACTTTGAGTAACAGGAAAAGTTCTGAATTAGCACAAAATACAAGAATCTAGCAAATAAAGCTCACATTTTGAATGACACAATAAACATTATCAACAAAATGACTCATAGATCATGCTTTCTATCTCAACTTACCCTAACTTATCAGAACAGATATTGTCAAACAGCTAAACATGCATGATTACTATCTAACTACTAATCAAAAGTTTTGATGGGCATCATTTTTCAAAATAAAACATAAAAACATGATATATGCCACATATATTGGTACTATGTGCTATAAATATTGTCTAAACATCCTAAATGTGTCGGTTCAATAGAACTTTGCCTCACTTTGGCACCTATCAACATTCTATCACTCTAAAGTATTGGCGCTTGTTATCATGCCGCTTTGAATCTGATCTAATTGCATTGACATAAGTCCAAACTGATGATTGAGTTGTTGAATTGCCACAGAGTGGTGGTCAACTTTACTGTTTATCTGGGAAATATTGGACTTAATCTCATTCATAGTCTCTTATTGTGCATCTTCCCTTCTTAGTAATTGGTTAAGAAACTCCTCGATTCTAGAGTTCCCATCTCCCATATCATAATATGTGAGGGTGTATAGTGACTACTCATCATGTTATCATTGCGACCCCCATGCTTCATATAATAGCTTTCTTGAATGTCCTCTGGCTTTATTAGCTCTTGTGTCTGCTGCATTAGCATCTCCAGTTAATTGTGTTCTAAGCAAACATGCTAAGGATATCTACATTTATTTTTGCTTGGTCAGAACTCATATCAATAGTACTTGCATGATCTGTTGGATGTCCACTCCTGGGCTCCCACATATAGTTCAATTTAGCTATCATATTCAGTTGCTCAAAAATTTCTGCAAATAGTTGTTCAATAAACAAACCTCCCAAGAGTGTATCAGCATATGCTCAACTACTGCATCTAGAGCTCCGTAGAACTTCTCCACCAGTACATTCTCGAAATCTCATGATTTGGTGCACTCCTCAAGCATCTATTAAACCTCTCCCATATAGCAAGGATTAAATCACTAGGGAATTGCTTAAAATGGTGGATCTGGTCTACCACTTTGAGCCTGTTTGTTTTTAATGAAGTACCTTGCTAAGAAGGCCTGATACAATTCTATCCACTTAATGATCGAGCCCTGTGGAAGATCAGATAGTCATAATGCAACATTGCCCATGAGAGACAATGGGAAGACACGAAGTCCCACAACATCTATAGGCAAATTTTGTGTTTCCATTACACTCTTATAAACAAATGCCACATTGTGCAAGTGACTATATGGATTCTCTAATGGTAAGCTCGCAAATAATACACCATTCTACAGCATTTGAAGTGACTAACTAGAGATGGTGAACTTTTTGCCTGCCGGTAGTGGTGGCAACATAATAGCTCCAGTCACATCCACAACCATGGGATTCAGTCTGTACTGATTCCACTGGTAAGCATTGACGTTGAACTCCTAAGGCTGTGCAATGTCCTCTAAAAGAGGCGGGTTCTCATTGCTATCAAAATCATTATTATTCTGGTTCAAAGCTACATTAGCCACATTGTTGGCATTCTCTTGGGCCATTCTTCTTGTAGTTCTATGGATCTTTGGGTCAAATGGAGTTAAGGACTTGCCTTGACTTTGATTGTAGGGCATACCCTACTCGTACACACTTTGAAGAAACAAAAACAAAAATAAAATTAAAATAAAGAGACCCAAGGTTAAACACTCAAATTACTAGTAAATTTAACTAAGTCTTGTTGTACTCCCTAGCAATGGCACCAAAATCATGATGTCGCTAAGTTACACCTCCTTTTTAGAGGATAAAGCAGTCACTTTCAAGAAATAGAACCTAACCAAGGTTGGGCTCAAACCCACAGGGAATAGGTAGACTCAAGACAAATCCACCAATATGCAACCCGAGTAGTTAACTGACCCAATTCCCCAAAGGGGAGGGGGTAGTTCGCAATAATCAATATGAAAGTAAGCTAAACTAACTATCACAAAAGAAAATCAATAATAGAGAGCAACTAGGGTGTTGAGTTCCCTATGATTCCCCAACCTAATTCTTGTCTAGTGTATAGCATGCAGGAAGATAATTTAAGTTCACCAAGCCCTTTGGTTAAAGGTGAGAGGCTAATTTCACTATGCAACTTGGACCATCTCCATAGTGTGAATTATTAACCATTACCTATAAGTCCCAGTACATCCTCCCTTTTGCCCAGTTTGGTTGATTACACGAGAACACATCAATTGAATCCTATTAATTAATCTATTTTTCTATTCATTACTATCTTGGTCTAGTCAGTAACACTAGGCAGGTTTTAATATTGGCCACCATTAGAAAATATGCAAAACAAAGAGAGTTAACAAATACATGCATATACACCTTCCAAGAATTATGAATTATCTGGTTTTACTTTTTTAGTTCTTCATGGTTCCCACAATCCTAGTTGTGGATTTAGCTACTCATGCTATATGTAGATGAAGAAATTATGAATTGAGAAGACATAATTAAACACTTATGTAGTTGAATTAAGATCAAGCAAATCCAAAATCAATGGGAATTACAAGCTTGAAGATTGAATTGAAGCACAAGTGTTCTCAAAGACTCTCTCACAACATTTTCTTTTCAAGTATTGAGTTCTCTGAGTAAAAACCCTAAAACTACTGAAAAGTGACATCCCTTGAATAACGACCTAAAAAACCATATTTATGGTAATCACAAATAAGTCCTAAACAAATAAGGAAAACCGGTCATCAAACTCTACGAAAGCACTCTACGACCCAAAAATTCTTCTACGGCTCATAGTCGGGGTCTCATAATCAGCTACTAAAATTTTGGACATCCCTTCTATGTCACCCTTTATGACTCATAAAGTATTTCATAACTCATAAAGGGTATTTTATTTGATGAATTTCTTGTGAGTCCACTTCTCTGATTTTTTGGGCACAAAAAGTAGTCCACGACTCGTATCTTTCTCCATGAATCATATGTATACCTCATACACTTTAACTTTAGTAGTTTTCCCCTCACTTGAATTTCTCATGAAACACCTTTATGAATCGTACAATGCTCTATGACTCGTACAAGGTCTCGTACAACAGCAAAAACTAGCAACTTTTGTAATTTTCCTCCAAATTATGGCTAACTTGTAATCCTGTAAATCTAAACACAAAAACACATAAAATCTAAAAATATTGCATTAAAAACACACAAAATCATAAGTTTTAAGTATCAAAAGTGTTGTATTTTTGTAGCATATCAATAGGAGCTCCAGCCCTACATGGTTAGATCATGTAGGTAAAATGTATGTGTTAGTACTTGGAATGTACTTAGTATATGGGGTGTAACGCATAAAATATATAATCCATAATTAACAAGATGCATAATCATATATAACAGATATAGGCTCAATATGACATGTATGATCAATACCTTAGCCAAAAGATGCATGAGGATATGCAAATCACATAACTTATCATACACATGTAGAAGGAAAAATAACCAACATATAAGACCAAGAGAGCTACTACTTGGAATCCCAACATTCGCTCCACATATGAAAAAGAATGGTTTACTTTGCCAAGGTTAACCATCCACTCACCTTACAGTATCACCTTTTCAAAGAGTGTTATAAAATATCCTTACCTTACAAAATGGCCTTTTCGGTAGGTTTCACAAAATATCCTTACCTTATGACATGACCATTTTGGTAAATGTCAAGAAATATCCTTATCTTACGACATAGTCTTTTCGGTCGGTCCAAGCCTGTTGAGGGAGTCAATATCACAAACCTATGGTGGCACATAGTTTTGGGACAATGGAAGTCTACTAAGATCCTCTTGGTGTTGGGTCAAGAATCCCACAGAATGCTTAATTCATACTCATTGTTATAGTATGCATAGTCTCAAATATCATAATATCATCATAAAGTAGCTCATCAAAATCATATCTCATAGCGTCAAAGAAAGGCCTTCATATCATTCATAACATTCTCATAAACTCGTAGCATGCTTATTAGCCCTTCAGCATTCATAACTTACATATCATTCCATAAGGCTTTCATTATCATAAGAAGCTTGTCAGATAACTTTTATCATGGCTTAAGCCTAGGGTATATTGCGACACGGCAAATGAAGGACCCGAAGAAACCCCAAACAAGTATATTAAGCATACATGGCACATACTTGGTTGTGAAAGTAAAATTAAAACAAATAATATATAATTTTAGGGGAGCATCACTTTGGACTCACGCTATAGAGATATTGTAGGCAAGAGGATTAGCATGGATCATATAGCAAATAAAGTCTAAGGAGTAGGTAAGTATGACTCATATGGGGGCCAATTAGGGACCAAGGACTTCTAGATCATCAACAACATACAATAAGCATAAGAAGTGGACAAGGACTAATGTAGTCATTCATAATACATAAATATAATAAGAGTCAACCTCATAGCATACATATCCAAAAAAACAAACAACACCTCTAAAGCAAATGAACTAGAGCCAAGATATCTCTCGGGCTCACCCTTAAAAGATAATATCCATAAATAGTGAAACAACCCAAAAAGTGCTCAAAAATGTGACTCGAAAGTGCATAGAATCACAATTTCATGTATCTCAAAATCTATGTGTGTTATAGAACATTCGACTTTATATTCTTGTTTAGGGGGTCAAATTTAGTAGGGAATGGGTCTAACCCCGATTTAAGAGCAACCGTACCAAAATTTAAAATTGTAAAATACAAATTCCAGTATGCATCTGCGCCTCTAGTGCAATGCGCCAAGGGCTCGCTACTATGTATTTTATGTGCTATTTTTGCTATCTTGGTCCAAGACTTTTGGGTCTTGGGCCTAAGTGTTCCCATGCGTGAAAATACCTATACTTAGCTTTATTTTACCCTCCTATCATTGAAGATATTCCCCAATACTCACTCAGACATTTAGACTCATATTTCACCCTAAAACTCAAGTCCCAAAACTCATCTGGATCTAAGGATTTCACTCAAGCTTTAAGTTTCCATCTCTAATCTTTATCAAGTTATTCTCTAGAGTCAAGGTATGTGGGTTTCAACCATTGAGTCCTTTCACACATGGTGCCCAAGCTTCTATTTCATCTAATTTACATATTGTTAAATTGAATTTACATGTGGGTCTATTACTATGAATTAGATTATGAATTGTGTTGGGGTTTTGTAAAAGTGTGTCTGTTTTAGCATGTCTCGAGCGATGAATCTTGGATCTAACTTGATATTTGATGAGGGGTTTTGTTGTATATTATATGATGATGTTACAAAGTATTAGTGGGATGATTTACTTCAAGATTTCTTGCATGATTTTGCTCTTTAATTGCATGGTTTTATACTAGTATTGTACACCCACCAAGTGTTTGATGAAAAGTTTGAATTATGATTCTTGAGTTGTTGGAGGCCTAATGCTTGGTATATGAGACATATGACTTTATGATGATGAAAGTATGTTGTATATATGTTATTTTCATGATGAACTTCCTTAGTGTTGTGAGTTAACCAAGCCTGGCTCAGGCGATTGTAGGCATAGGTAACCATATCGATGGGTTCGTACCTTGGTTGCCTAGCACGGGGATAGTAATCCTGTATAACCATATCGAGGGATTGGTACCTTGGTTGCCTATTATGGGGGATAGTAGGCCCCTATAACCATATCAAGGGGTTGGTACCTTGGTTGCCTAGTACGGGGGTTAGTAGGCTCGTATAACCATATTGAGGGGTTTGTACCTCATTAACCATATTGAGGGGTTTGTACCTTGGTTGCCTAGTATAGGGGATAGTAGGCCCGTATAACCATATTAAGGGGTTTGCACCTCATTCGCCTCTTCAAGGTGGTGCTAAGCCTTGGATATTCCATATTGATGGTCACTTGCTACACATGTACTTTGTTCAATATAAGAATAGTTTACTTCAAGCATCCTTCATTCATGTCATATTGATACTATGTTATCTCTTTCCTATGATATTGCATTTTACCTACGTTGCCTATCTATTGTTGCATTGCATCCTACATACTTAGTACATTCAAATGTACTAATTGAGAGTTGTGTTATCAGGGTAGATTACTATTGTTGCATTGCATCCTACATACTTAGTACATTCAAATGTACTAATGTATACTTTATTCATATATGATGTTACCATATAGGGATCGGAGCCCCGCTTGATCATCCTCGTCCTCTACGTGGCTAGTACGATTATCTCTCAAACTAGTTGGTGAGTCCTCCATTACAGGGACAATGTCTGTGATCTCATGCTATGTATTTGAACTATCTTCTCTTATATATGTATTAACGATGAGGGAGAGCACGGTTGCTTGTCTTGGTCCCTGCTAAGTATCTAAGTTTTAGAGGTGTTGTTGGACATGTCTTGTATTATGCTATGAGCTTGACTCTCTCTTGACTCTTGATGTCTATGATATAAAAGTTGTGACTTAGCACCATTTATCCCTATTTACTATCTCTTATTGTATTTTATTACTTCCGCCACCAAGGATGTGTAATGATATGTTAAGAGGCTTACTTGGGTTCCCCATGTGCTGTGTTATGTCTAGGTTTGATGTTTAGGTCGTGACAAACTTGGTATTAAATCACTAGGTTATTAACGGTCCTCAGCATCTGATACACTATGTCGATTAGAGTCTTATTCATGGTTGTGTTGTGCAACACAACTATGAGATGTTTTAGGAAATGTTTTCCTTCTTCATGTTCTAAATCATGCTATAGAGTTGAAATAAGGTTTTTCTCCCCTAACAATTAGTCTTTGCTATGCTAGATCATGCATAACATAAGAGGAAATAGAGCCCGCACACCCAAGGGACAACCGACTTATGGTGAGCTTCGAGATACTCTCATTTTGCCTGAACAAGTTGTGGCTAATCAAGCCAATAAAGGGGCCTAAGCCTCTCATGCTCCTACACTAATATCTCAGGTGAGAGACTTCATGAGGATGAATACCCCAGAATTCTATGGGCTAAAGGTGGATAAGGATCCTCAAGAGTTTATCAATGAGGTCTATAAGGTTTTGGCAATGTTGGGTGTCAGATTAGAAGAGAAGGCGGAGTTAGCGGCCTACCAACTCAAGGGGGTGGCAAAAATATATCATAATCACTGAAATGAGGAGAAGGGAATCAATAATGTGGTGCTTTGGGAGCAGTTCAAGGAGGCATTTTTTCTTAATTGGTTCTTCCGTCTTGATCTTAGGGAAGCTAAATTGGTGGAGTTCATGAACTTGAAACAAGGACCTATGAGTGTGAGGAGTATGCCCTCAAGTTCAATCAACTTTTAAAATATCTTCCACACTTGGTGGCCGACCCAAGGTCTAGAATGAATAAATTTGTGATGGGTGTTTTCAACTTGGTGAGCGAGGAGTACTGATTCATTATATTGATTAGTGACATGGATTTTTCCCATTTGATGACCTATGTTGGGCAAATGAAAGAGGAAAAGTTAAGGAAGAGGAGGAGTAATGATGCCAAGAGGGTCCGTTTTGAGGGTGGGTTCCAAAGTCAAAAGGGTGGCCGATTACATCAAGGCCAAGGGTCTTTCATGCATCTAATAGGGGGTTTACCAATGACTTCCCAAGGGCCCATGTGTTAGTGGTGTGGGTCCTATTGATGTGTGTCCAAAGTGTGGTAAGGGTCATTGTGGCCCACGCTTGAGGAATACCAGTGCTTGTTATATTTGTGGGGAGATGGGACATAAGGCAATAGATTGTCCTCAAAATCATAACAAGGGTAAGGATGTTCATCCTCAAGGCTGGGGTGCCAATGAGGTCCCTTTGAGGAGAGGTGGTCTACAAGGTGGTGCCCCAAGTCACAATCGATTTTATGCTTTACATGGGAGGCAAGGGGTTGATGAGGTGTTGGATATCATCACCAGTATGTTAAAAGTCTTTGATTATGATGTGTATTCATTGATTGATCTAAGTGCCACTCTTTCTTTTTTTTACCCTTTTTGTTGCCAAAAAGTTTCATGTTGAGACCGAATTGTTGTGTGAGTCATATAAGGTGTCTACTCTTATTGGTGCATCTACTGCAGCTAGAAAGGTCTATAGAAATTGTTCCATTTGCATTTTTCATAGGTTTTTGCCTTGTGATCTTGTTGAGTTGGACATGGTTGATTTTGATGTCATTCATGGGATGGATTGGTTGCATGCATAATATGCCTCTATTGATTGTAGAACCCATAGGGTTAAATTTCAATTCCCAAATGAACTCATTCTTGAGTGGGAGAGTCATAATGTGGTGGTAAAAAGTAGATTCATCTCTTGCATTAAAGACCATAAGTTGATCTCTAAGGTGCATCTTTCTCATCTTGTGAGGGTTAGGGATTTGGAGTCTAAAGTCCTCCCCATAGAGTCGGTTTCAGTGACAAATGAGTTCCTTGATATCTTCCCTAGTGACCATCCTGGTGTTTCTCCCAAAAGGGAAATAGATTTTGGTATAGACCTCCTCCCCGATACCTAACCCATTTCTATTTCGCCTTACTGTATGGCACCAGTAGAGTTAAAGGTGTTAAAGTAGCAATTGAAGAACTTGTTGGTGAAGTATTTTATTAGGCCTAGCCAATTACCTTGGGGTGCACCGGTGTTGTTTGCGAAGAAGAAGGATGGATCTCTTAGAATATGTATTGACTATCGGCAACTTAATAGGGTCACCATCAAGAATGGGTATCCTCTTGCAATAATTGATGATTTGTTTAACTAATTACAAGGGGCTAGCCAGTTCTCTAAAATTGATCTTTAGTTCGGGCATCATAAAGTGAAGGTGTGGGAGTGTGATATTCCCAAAATAGCCTTCTGGACTCGGTATGGGCATTATAAGTTTGTGGTGATGTCTTTTGGGTTAACCAATGCACTGACTATCTTCGTGGATCTTATGAATAGGAAATTTAAGCCCTACCTTGATTCGTTTGTTGTGGTCTTCATTGATGATATTTTGATCTATTCTCATAGTGAGCAGAAGCATATAGCCCACTTGAGGGTATTGCTACAAAGATTGAGGGAAGAAAAGTTGTATGCCAAGTATGAAAAATGTGTGTTTTGGTTAAAAGAACTTGCCTTCCTAAGTCATGTGGTATTAAGGGATGGTATTAAAGTGGATCCTAAAAAGATGGATGTGATTCTGAATTGGCATAGACCATTGACCCCATCGAATATTAGGAGCTTCTTGGGCTTTGCGGGTTACTACTAGTGGTTTGTGAATGGGTTCTATTCTATTGCTTCTCCCATGAGAAAGTTGACTGAAAAGAAAGCCAAATTTGTGTAGACCGATGAGTGTGAAAAGAGTTTTCAAACATTGAAATATAAGCTTGTGTTTGCTGTTATATTGTCAATACCAGAAGGGCTAGAAAGATTTCTTATGTATTGTGATACTTTTAGAGTTGGTTTGGGTTGTGTGTGGATGCAATATGGTAAGGTGATAGCCTATGCTTCTAGTAGCTTTGAGTAGGGTGTCTATGGGTAGCCTAGCTCATGTTGATGGTGGGGGCATAGAGGTGGCTAAGGAGGTCCACCGGCTGGCTAGATTGGGAGTTAGGTTGGGAGAGGTTGATAATGCTAGTGGTGGTGTTGTTAATGGTTCTAAATCTTCATTAGTTGAGGAGGCAAAAGTTAAGCAAGATCTTGATCCCTCCTTATTAGAATCGAACGCCTTTAGCAAGGTGGAGGTTTTCTCCCAAGGGGGAGATGATGTCCTTAGATACCAAGGTAGCTTATGTGTGACTTGTGTTGATGGCTTGAGAAAAAAGATTCTTGATGAGGCTCATGGTTCTTCCTATTCTATTCACCCCAGTTCTATTAAGATGTATAGGGATTCAAGAGAGGTATATTGGTGGGGAGGTATGAAGAAAGACATTGCCAAATTTGTTTTCGGTTGTCAAAGTTGCCAACAAGTCAAAGCTAAACATCAAAGGCTAAGTGGATTAACCCAAGACATAGTGATTCCTACTTGGCAGTGGGAAGAGATTAATATGGATTTTGTGGTTGGGTTTCTCAAGACAAGAAAGGGTTTTGATTCCATTTGGGTTGTGATTGATAAGATGACAAAATTGGCTCAATTTCTACCGGTTAAGACTACATATGAGGCTAAATATTATGCTAGGTTGTACATTCATGACTTGGTGAGATTGCATGGGGTTCCTTTGTCCATTATATTAGATCGCGATGCTCTATTTACTTCACAATTTGTGAGGTCCTTCCAAAGAGGTCTTGGAACCAAAAGTGAAGCTTAGTACGTCCTTCCACCTACAAATGGATGGCCAAGCCAAAAGAACAATCCAAACTATTGATGATATGCTTAGGGCTTGTATTTTGGAGTTCAAGGATAGTTGGGATGATCATCTTCCATTGGTTGAGTTTGCTTATAACAATAGTTATAATTCTAATATTAGTATGGCTTCTTTTGATTACTAGTTGGGTGGTTTGAAGTTGGAGAAATGGTTTTTGGGTCCGAATCTGGTTATGGATGCTATGGAGAAGGTAAGCATGATTAGAGAAAGGTTGAAAGTATCCCAAAGTCGCCAAAAGTCTTATGCCGATGTGAGAAGGAGGGTGCTTGAGCATTAGTGATTGGGTTTATTTGAAGGTGTCACCCATGTAGAGTGTGGTTCATTTTGGTAAGAAGGGTAAACTAATTCCAAGATTTATGGGTCCTTATAGGGTGATGAGGAGGATTAGTAAGGTGGCCTATGAGTTGGAATTGCCTAGTGAAATGGAATTGGTTCATCCGGTCTTCCATCTGTCTATGTTTAGGAAGTGTATGGGTGACCCTAATGATATTGTGCCTCTAGATTGTGGGGGTAGTTCAAGATAACTTGATATATGAAGAAGTTCCAATAGAGATCTTTGATAGACAAGTGAAGAGGTTGAGGAACAAGGATGTTGCTTCTATTAAGGTCCTTTGGAGGAATCAACAAGTTGAAAGTGCTACGTGGGAGGCCGAAGCGGACATGAAAAAATGATATCCTTATCTCTTCCCTCCTATTCAAGCCTAAGATACTACTTCTAAGTCTTCTATGTGATTTCATGTCTCATGTTCCAGCCCCCAAGTCATTTGCATGCATTCATGTTTACATTGACAAAGTTCATGGTGATTTTACACTTATGTTGAGATTTTGAAAATGATGTTGTGGGTATGTTGTTGCATTCTTGTTGGGGTTGATCTCTTTATGATTACTCTTATCATATAAGTTTCTTTAACATTCATGGACGAATGTTCCTAAGGGGAGATATTGAAACGACCCCAAAAAGTGCCCAAAAATATGCCTCGAAAGTGCCCGAAATCGTAATTTCTATATATCTCAAAATTCATGCATGACATCAAAAATCCTACTTCATATTCTTGTTCAGGAGGTCAAATTTGGTGGGAAATAGGTCT